>JARHVA010003584.1:1685000-1847500 GCA_037957365.1 Torreya grandis
AAACTGTGTCTACATTTTCCCCTTATTTGAGAAGGTGTTATGAGACACTAGGCACAATAATCTCTTTTCAAAGAATGAAAAATTTGATTAGAAGAATTTGAAAAATTTAGCCAAAGAAATAATCAATGACCCATGGTGTCCCCTTAAGAGGTTAGGTAGGGTTGAAATACTAGCATGGGATCTCAAAAAGAGACATAACAAATAAAAATAATTTGGCCCCAAAAAGGCTAATCATAGTTGATAGATAATAAGGTGCCCCATGAGGTAAATTTTGATCATTTGAGTCAAAAAGTTATCCTACTAGGTATAATTAATCATTGATCAGTCTAAATGGTTTACCCCAATAGGGAATATGGTCATTCAAATAAATGATGGCTAGGCCTGTAAAGAAATGGTTTGGAAATAATAGACAAGGATATCTCTTTTTGTAGCATTACTGATTTAAACTTCCCACATCCAAATTTTTGATATAACACCAATATGGTATACACCATGATATAAAATACCATGCCAACCAACCCATAATGTCCATAATGACTGAACCTCAATTCACCTAGATAAATGACAAAATCACATCAATAATAAGATCCATGATTGGAATGTTTCCATAAGCCAGTGGATAGACTCAAGTACACTATGTAATAGGAAACACCATGATAATGTCCCTATAAACACTATGGAATGAGTTGAGGCTATAATATAAAAGGGAAACAAACAATATTTTAACAAAACACATAAACATTAAAATCAATAGAGAGTGTCCAATTGCTTCAAGAAATGCACCAAGAATAATTGAAAATGCCCCTATACATCATCTAGGGGATGTATGAGACTATCTCAAGGAGAGCACATAAAATTATTTTTATGGGAGGGCCCATAGGAAGAATAAATAAACATGTATTTATAAAAGGGCTAAAAATGGCAGATGAGGCAAAAATGAGCCTCTTGGGAAGAACTAAGGATCACAAATAAGCCCAAAGGGGTAAAAATTAAACATTTGACTATATATTCACCCTAGGGTTGAAAAAGATTCATTTTTACCCTATAATATTAAAATTCAAAGCTCTAACCTTTATGCATGAGATAGATGAGGAAAACAGCTAATATCCCACACCGTAGACACCTTCGAGAGTGTGTTTGAGAGTACTAGTTACCACTAGGGAGTGGGGCATTAGTAGGTACCTTTTTTGTTTTTTAATTGGTAATTAAAAGAATTTAATTCTAGGTATAAAATATAAATTTGGAAACTTCAACATTTTTGAAAGAGGTAAAATGATAAAGTCATTGATACAAATAGTGAGTTCACCATGAAATCAACAAACTTGATATACAACAAGTAAAATAATTGAATATCACCATATCATCGATATTAAATATATAAATTCAAATAATATAAAAGGTATGATTTTTAATAAAATGATGAGGTCAATAGTTAATTAGAGATATCACCAATCAGACATTGAAATCATTAAAAAAGAAACACAAGGCATGAAAATGATGAGTTTGCTATAAAAATGAGGTCATTATGCCAAATGGTGGGATTGGCCTACATAATAATGGAAAATTATAAATAAGAAGGAAAATAGTGAGATCACCCTATATAATGGTGAATGCACTCTATATAATGGTTAAGTTACCAAGGAAAACTTTTAAGTTAGCAAAAGTGGCAAACAGTCCAAGAGAAAGGGGAAACTAGGATTGAAGAATAACATTTTAAGTCTGAAATTAGAATAAAATGGTAAATTGATCAACTATAAGAAAAAAAATTAGTGACTAAATTGATTCTATTTAGTTTTTAATAACAATAATGTGTAGGATTCATCATATCATGTAAGTGATGTCTTTGGTGTTATGCTAACTTGAGAGTATGACAAATGAGATTTTGGGGCTATTAGAGGTTGTAAGTTTGTGACACATATCCTAACTTCTAGTGATTCAATTAGATCATTATAATGTATAGACCTTGAAATTACACCAGCCTACTATATATGCCACCATGACCCTCAAGGATATACATAGGATTTTTTGAGTGTGAATTCAGGGCTGACAAATCTATACGATGCTCGAGGAAAGGATTATGGTATTAGATGATTTAATTGGATTTATGGTCCTAGTTATTGAAAAGAGGCTTAAATTGACATTGACATATTGAATGACCTATCTTTTCCTCTATAAATTATTTTAGGAGTGTCAAGACCTCCTCTATAGGGTTTAGTGCCCTAAGAGGTACTGATTTTCATGGATTTTGTCAATAACCTCTTGCTACCTAATAATAATAAATAATTTTTTATATTAGCCTCATTAGAATAGTGAAATATATGTTATATTTCACTACATGATTTTCATGGGGCCTAGTTATATTACCTCAAATATATAAGGATTTACACATGATCATGTATCAGTGAGGGTGAAACATTGGACATAACACTCTACTCCAGGTTTGGGCCTAGTAAGACATCTCTAAAGAGTGACCTATCAGACAATGATTTTAGTGTGAATCTAAGGATATATTGGTGTATGTTTGGGTCTAGATATGAGTGAGGCTATGAGGCCATCGAGGTGATTTATACTTTATAGGATCACCATCAATGAGATGGTAGATGATGACTTTATCTAGAAGTTGTATCTAGAAATGTAATTTGTGTGGATAGAGGATAGCTTTGTATTTTAGTATATCATGACACCTTGATACTTCATGGGTTACCAAAAATTCATCATGGAGAGATATAGGTTAAATCATGTGTAATGAAAATTTAGCTTCCAATAGGATGTGTCAGAAGGGCCCAACTTTTTTGCATATGTTATGTGGGATATTAGAGAGTGGAGGATTCCAATACTAAGAGCCTAGTCCATTATATATTTTGATATGGTAAACCCCATTGCTTGGGTATATGAAGGTAGGGTTACATATGTCAGCATGAAATATGCCTATATAGCATGGTGGTCAAGTTTTTGCCTCAACAAATTGACTAGACCTCAACTTTAGTAACTAGGGAAACGTAGGAGAGTTATATAAAAGAGGGATGGAGATCAAGTACATGCATATGTAGAGGTACCAATTCATATACAATAAGTGATACCAAAATACATCCCCTTATATATCATTCAATTTTAAACACATCATGTACTTCAGATGTATGTGTAGCATATAACATAATAATGGTTAGAGATCCCATTTTTCAGGGTGGTGATAGAGATCAAGGTCCTCAAAAAGATATAGAGATGTCTAAAGCAATAAGTGAGGAATCAAGATATGATAAAGGGACATGAGAGGGTGGGACATCTAGCCTAGGGATTGATACAAGGATAAGAGAAGTTGTGATCTTAGGTATAAGCATGAATATAGATACAGGGGAGGTTAGACCCTCTGATAGAAAGATATTAATATATAATCATGCAATCATTGATAGATTTCAATGTGAGATCACAACACACTTATCATAGATTGTTGGGTTATTGTTATATGTGTTAGGGTTATGATCTAAGCTAGCCATGATCCAAGTTGAGACCATCAAGCTATAAGACATCATCTTATCTTGAGATTTAGAGATCATATATTTAAGATGGAAAGTTTCTTAATTGAAATGGGTTCAATCTTAGTTGACAGGGGTTCAATATTAGTTGACAGGGTTCCAATCTCAATTTATATTATGATATACAGAGCTAGTGATGGTTATAGGTGAGTGAGATAGAGTTCATGTGGACTGAGATAACACCATTTATCAGGTTTAGAAGCTCTATATGGAGTTAGATGAGGCTCAATAGTTAGTATTAAATGGTGGTATGTTTAGAGATTTGGTTGACATGATCACATTGGTATGATTCCTTGTGCATGAAGTATGATATCCTACACATGAAAGATGAGATTTATTACTATGTTAGTTTTTATGAGACAAAAATCCCATTAGATTAGAGATAACCTACTTAAAAATAGTATTCATATATCCAATGGACTAGTTAAACCTCTAGGTCTCAACATACTACTACTTCAGAGCATTCAATGGCACAACTAGCTACACATCAGGTAGTGATGGACATACCACCACCATGTCCATCAACATAACTATCATCAGGTATAGGAAAAATATTTTATTAGTGTCCCATAAGAGATGGTGTGAGCTAAAGTTGATTGTGTATCTTACATATCCATATTCTTGTTATTGTATATGAGATTTACATATTCTCTCAATGTATAAAAATTGTTTTTTTTAGATATATATATATATATATGACATTCATTTTGGCTCATGGATCATTGTATATGGACTCAATATTCTTTAATGATGCTCTTTTATTTTTTACCACTATGATTTTAGATGTTATATGTTGATCAAAACATGGATATTAATGTATATTTATTTTCCATGATTATGTTATATTTTCTATTGGTAGTTCATTTTTCACTTTTGTTTATCTCATGGGTGTACATGTAGTGTGACTATATGGTAGATGCCTAAATTATGATATGCAGTTCCTTAATTATCATAAGGATAGACATGTATTTTTGGGATGGAATTATGATCATTTCTTGGATAGTTATTCCATAATTGTGGTTTCACATTGCTATTTAGAATCTTGAGCACTTGGTTTTGTTTAATTTTGTAAATGAAGTGATGCACCATAAGTATGAATAAATTATAATAACATTTGGATATTAATTTCACAAGGATCAATTCAAAATGTGAATATTTATAACCTAATATAATGATAAAATATCAAAACCTAAGTTTAAGACAAAACACATCTAAACAAAAAATACATAAATATAAAATTAAAAAAATTAAAATACAAGATGTAAATAACTTAAATGAAGATATGAAATATTTTAATGTCAATGTAGTACATAATGTATCAATCACAACAAACAACAACAAATAGTTCGAATACAAAATATAGCCAACTTAAAATTAAGATATGAATCAACAAGAATTAAGTGGAAATGAAAATGTATCAAACACAAAAAGAAAAAAATAGTTAAATATAAAGTGCAAAAAACATAGAATCGAGATATCAAATATCAAGACTCAAGTATAATACAAAATATATCAAACATAAATAGTCAATAAAATAAACAAATAATATAAGCACAAATTGTAAATCACTTAAGATCAAGATATGAATAATCAAGACTCAAATGTTAACAAGAGGTACTAGACGTAAATAAGCAAAAACAATCTAAATACAAAAGTAAAAAATTGAAGCCTAAGTTGAGGTAAGACTCAATCATAAATTAATTGTACTTAAACACACAACACTCCAAATAAAAAAGGTAATAAATCAAGAACTGAAACACATATAACACATTACACTTAAGATAAAGAACTCAATATAATCAATCAATAATTATATATGTGTATTAAATGAGGTATTATGCTTTGAATATTGTGCCCCTAGGTTAAGGGGACAATGAATTGATTATGTCAATAGTGGGAATAGAATAAAAGGAAAGGGGTGGCCTAGATCACCCCAAATTACCAAATGTAAGTGGATGTGGCCTACATAGTCCTATGGATTTTAGGCCAAATGTAATTCTCCCAAGGATATGGGATAGAAAAAAAGTGTTGACAAGTAGGTACATGTTGATAAATAAGAAATAGGAAAGGTTTATTTAAAAAATGATGAGATCATTTAAATGTTTAGAAGTGAAGAGTGTTCGTAAGTGTATCAATTTCAAATGAAAAATGCCCACAAATGTATCTCAAAAAATGGTGAGATAATAAGGAAAGGATCACTCTTAAGATGATGAGAGTGTAGGGAAACATGAGTGAACAAGCAGATTAGTTGAGCTGACCCAATATGCCCCATACATCTAAGTGTTATGTACATAGTCCATGTGGACTTTAGGTTGATGTAGTTCTCATAGAAATGGGAGGATAAAGGTATGGAAATACTAATGTGGATCAGAAATGATGAGGGATATATAAAATTTTCTATCCCAAAAACTTTATGGAGCTTTATATCTTGCATGGAAATTCTAAGCCAATTTTCATGATTTTGTGATTTTTAGGGTTTTCTAGGTATTTCCAATGTTTTTGGATTTTTTAAGGAAATCAAGATAATATTCAAATTCACAATAAACCATCTATCAAAGGATGCTCATAATAATGCTTTCCATCACAAACCAAAATTAAAACCCAAGGCACTGAGGGATACCATACAATAACAGGATTGGAATAGAAGTAACACATAAAGGGGAATAAATGTTAGGATAAGAAATTGGATGAAGTTTTCAAGGAACTGTCAAGTAGGTAACACCCTTGTTGACATTCCTTATAACAATTATGTACAAATAGGTTGTTGAAGCTGATCATTTTCAAGTGTCTTTGAAAAAATATTCACTGAATCTCCCTATAACACATGTTTATAATAGGGATCATGATCAATAAGAGGAATGGCATGGAAAATGAATAAATAATGTTTTAGGGAAAGGTGTGGTAAGAGGAATAGGAATGGTCCAAAGTATGGTGGGATAAATAAGGAAAAAAAGGTGCCCCTAAGTGAGGGATTCTATACAATGGTTCATTTTCAATTTCTCATAGTATCATTTCATATGCATTATGCTCATGGGTTCCTTAAGCTATTGCCCATGTTGTGTATCCAGTCTATATGCCTTAGAACCATAATTTTAAATCATAACAAAGGGACCAAACCAATTGGCTTCAAAATAACCCTTATTATTTTGTTTATCATTGGTATTATTTTGATTCTCTTTTAGCAACAAGTCACCAGTTTTGAATTATCAAGGGAGAATACACTTATGATAATTATGATGAAGTTGATTTTGGTATTCTCCCAATTATCTAATGCATCTTGTCATTTTTCATCCAAGAGTTCTAGCTCTTAAGATATTAGTTAATTAGTAATTGATCTCTTAGGTAAATTTTTAATCCATTTATATCACTTATCCACTCAAGCTATGTTGAAATAGGCATATAAAATAGACACTATTGAAGGCTACCTCTTAGCATGCCACTAAGAATGCTTGTGGATGTTATCTTGGATCTCCTTTCCCCTTGTACTTTTCAAATTTTTTAATTTCAAATTGAGATGGGAAATGACCTAAATAAATATGGTATCAAATAGAAAATGGCTTATGTCATCAAACTTATACTTTTTGGTGTTTGATTATCTACTTGAAGGTCTAAATCTATCCCCTTTATCACATTCCATTCTTGAACATTGGGAGCAATCAATGAATTGTTGGACCTAATTGGCATTATCATAAGTAGTATTTACTTGCATGGTTTAGTTTGGAATATGTACCTTATGTCCTAAATTTTAAATTTGACATGATATAATCTATTGGTTTGGATTAGTATTAGAATAGGTGAGGTGTTGTTATTCTTGAGGAAGCCATTGTTGTGAATAGTAGGGAATCTATTATTAGTTTTGGGATTTTTTTATTGATTTATAAGAAGTCATTATTATTGTTGGTTTACAAGAGGAACTTATTGTCATTTTTATGAATTGGAAGTGGTTGGTAATGTTTTTTGCAAGTTATCCACTACATTTTGAGGTGGTGGATTATTGACAACCTATTATGAAAGGTCTAACACTTGTTGTGAATCATTATGTGCTTGTCTTGTATTAGAAAGGATATCCTAATGGTTTAAAAATGTATGTTGTGTATCAAGAGGGATTTTTTGTGAAGTATTTGTCGATATGGGTTATTCAAGAGGAGATAAAAGATCTATATTATATGTCAGATTAGCTAGGACTTATTCTGTATGTTCATTTGACTAATATTTTTCTATATATATGACACTATTAAAAGAGATTATATCCAAAGAAGTCATTAAGTCAGTGACAAGATGATCTACATAAGATTAACTAATTTATTGTATAAAGGATGTTATAATGTGACAAGTTTGGGAAGGATTGACCAATGGACCCTTCCTTTTTCTAGATAAAGTAATGGTTGGTATTGAAACTTGATTAGGAGTTTGATCTTGTAGTTGTTCCTCTACTCAAATAAGGGTGTGTAATTTTTAATTTGAAAAATTTGGTGGTAGCCTAGCTCCTGATTCTATTAGCCTTAGGAGAGCTTCATCTTGATATTCTATGAGTTGATTATTGAATTGGACCTAAATTGATCCCACAATGGTAGGGATATTTTCAAACACAACCATAAGTTCATATCCATCCTCGCTACATTTGGTGTTTCTAAGGTGTCCCAAGGGATCATAAAAAAATTCTTTTTCAAAACTAGGGCTGTAAGATATCCTAGTATGAGTGTATCTCAACATGTTTGGAATGGTACATGGTCTTGAAAAGTGTTACAAATGTGATATTGGTTTAGATTAGTTTTTGGTTTTCAAAACATGGTCAAATGGTATTTGGAACATGTTACTAATTTGAAAAGTGTTTAACCCAAGAAGTATAAGTCTAGAATAGGAGTAAATACTTTAAGTCTTAAGAAACATTTTGGCTCAATAAAATCAAAGTTTAAAGCAAATCTAGAATAAGTATAGATGTTATTGGTTTGTCTAAAATTGGATTTATTCATAAAATATCTTGAGCTTGGTTGGTCTTTGACTTTAATTCAGAATGAGATTGGAATAGAGTCAAATGGTTTGAATTTAGGAATTGGTTTGGCACAAAAGGCCTAAGTCTGAATCAAAAATAGAATGCAAAACGTAACCTTACCAAATGAGACAAAGGCTATTATTTCAAGTGGTAAGTAAAAACTATGAAAATGAACAAAGTCATTTCAAAAATGTGGACAATGTAATGGTATCAAATGGAAATTAATGGAGGCCAAATGGTTCAGTAGAATTTAGGGTGTAAGTTAACACAAGAAAACCTAAGTCTAAATTTAGAATAGAAATGGGTAGCATAACACCTCAATGTGTAAATGGTGAAAATGTATTTTAATTTATTTGGTTTAAAAATATGGTGTTTTTATCGTCAAATGTTGTTATGAATACAACATGGGTTTTAACAAAATCACTCCAAGAAATCACATGAAAATTGACATGGGTTACGAGATAGTCACTGAATCCTTTTGATATACTTACTTTTGAGAGGATAAAATTTAAAGTTCATTAAATTAAATAAATTATTTCACATTATTGGTAGGTATTTTAATCCCCCCCCCCAACTTCTGCTAAAAGTTTGTATGTAAAACGCAATCTTTGGAGGTTAACCTTTGCACCCCTATATCAATGAATATATGTGGTAAATATGGATTTATACCATAATTTTTTTATGGTAAGATAAATGGTCCAAATATACCTTGTGGTACATGGGAAATTTATACTAATCCATCAATTGGATGTGAGGTCTTGTGGGATATTCACCAAACGTCTAGTCCCTTCATGACCACTTCAACCATTATGGTCTCAGTGAAGTGTTACTAGTGTAACTAGCCTTCAAAGTGCATACCAGCTAAGATACCACTAGTGTTGCTCCAATTTATAAACCCCACCAGATAATAGGGTTAGTATGATGATATGATGTCACTTCCTAGGTTAATGCAACCTAAAGTCTAGTGAGAAGGTAAAATGAAATGAAAAATAAAATTTTGCCTCTAATTTTTAAGACCCTAAAAATGAGCAAGATAATAGCTTACAATAAAACAAATTAATAAACTCAGGCACAGAAAAAAGTAAACCAATGTGATTTTGGTTACCCATGCTCCCTAAAGGGAGTAAGGGAGAGCATAGACACAATCATTTACAAACAAAAATTGAAATACAAAAAAACCCAATAAAAATACATAAAGTAAATTCTCATAAGAGCACAAAGCTAATGGTGATTTTTTTCTTTTTAAGCACTAAATACCAAATGTAGATGAAGTTTGCCTTTGTAGATTATTTTCAAAAGCAAAAAAAACTTAAATAGATAGCAAAACATGCAACATATAGGGTTATATTCTCAAACAAGGGTAATATCTATCTAAGAAAGTTATTTTAAATAAATTTAAGCTCTTGGTAAATTCTCCACAGGGAAACTTAACCATTTATCAGAGCAACCTCACCAATTGGAGGTCAACTTCACTATGTTGTAGTAAACTAGAAACATAGTTTTAGTGACTTTGCCCTTTATCAGGATGACCTCACTAATTACTAGATGAGTTTACTGATTTTAATAAAACACATCAAAAAGCAAGCACAATTTTCCTTTGTGATATTATTGATTATAGGATGATTTCTCTATTTCTATTTTGACTTTGTTAATTTCACTTTAAATCATTATTTTGTAAAAAGTAACTTCATTATTTTCTATTAAACCTCACCTATTTTAGTTTGACTTTGTTCTTTTATTCATGAGTTTGTCATTTCTTGTAATGCAAACAAAGATCATAGAATAATATAAAAGAACATCACCTATACATAGGTCAGCCTTGTTGATTATGTAAGTGACCTCACTAGTCCATAGGGTGACTTCATCAATACCCAGGCTGACTTTGCCATTTTCAAGATGACCTCATCAATTATCAAAAAACATAAATAAGAGAAATTTATAAGAAAAATAAGTAAATAAACATCAAAATATGGATTCATTGTTTAACTAGAAGACTTAAAGAGGTCCAAAATGGGTTTGTGAGATGCATGATCCCACTGAGTATGCCATTATGTAGAACATAATTACAAATCAAGTTAATAGAATGTTATAAGGATGAAATCCAAAATGAATTCAATAAATAACACTTTATGCTTGCTCCCTAGGGTGAGCTAGAATGATCAAATAAATAAATTAATACAAGAAGATGAACAATACATTCACCTTCCTTAAAGACTCCATATATCAACTATTTTTCAAATGTTTGTACTTGGTTTGTGGATATATGATTCTTTGTCAATGCATGTGTTCATTCCAACACCATATCCTTTTGTCAACCAATGACTTTGATCAAATAGGATGAAGAAATGGTGAAGCCTTAAATAATATTTTGGCATTGATTCTTTGCCATAAAATCTTAATATTTGGTATCTATAGCTTGGGTAAAATGATATGGACCATCCATATCAAGATCAAGATGTATGGCCCAAAATTGATTCAACTTTGGATATCAAAGGCAATTAATGTTGTAAATTATGTTCAAAATTAATGGAATAATTAATAGGCATAACTTACACAAATTAGATATTTGTTGCATTGATTAAGCATGGCTTGTATTTTAGACTTTATTACCACTTATGTCATGATGATGTCACTTTTTAAGATATTTGTTGGATTTCCATTTTAAAAAATTTGATATTAAATAATTTAATATGGATTTTTTACTTAAGCATTTAATTGGTTTTAATTAGTTAAGTGAATCTGATTAGGCCTTTTATAATTCTTATAATTCAATTAACTTCCATGCACTATTGGTCAAAAATGTCAATTTACTAGGTCATAATTTAAATAAATATGAATTAAAAGAAGATAAGGATTGTGTATAGGATAATTACCCAATTAGGAATATATTAACGTGAATAAGGGATTGCACATTATGTGTATAGGTGGATTAGAGCATTTTGGTGGTTTTGGTCCAATCATTTAGACTTGAAATTTCAACATGGAAGTGGTGAGAATTGAGTATCTACACTATAGTTAGACCTTGGAGTAATCCATAGCATCTAAGTATCTCCATCTATGATCATGACATCTCAAGGAGAGTCTTCTTCAAGGAAGGAAAAGAGAGGAAAACTATTTGATTATTAGGATGACTTAGATGATGTACTTATATGTATGCCTATATGAAATGTATGAATTTTTGGCATTGTATGTGTATATGACATTCATCCAACACTTTATTATGTTCTTATATGATGTAATTTTTTATATGTCTATATGGCAATTTATGCATTATTGGAATTTTATGCGTATATGGCATTCAACCATCATTATATTATGTATGATTTTATGGCTTTTATGGACACACACACACACACACACACACACACACACACACACACACACACACACACACACACACTCTGTGTGTGTGTGTGTGTGTGTGTGTGTGTGTGTGTGTGTGTGTGTGTGTGTGTGTGTGTGTGTGTGTGTGTGTGTGTGTGTGTGTGTGTGTGTGTGTGTGTGTCCATAAAAGCCATAAAATCATACATAATATAATGCTAGTTGAATGCCATATACGCATAAAATTCCAATAATGCATAAATTTCCATATAGACATAAAAAATTACATCATATACGAACATAATAAAGTGTTGGGTGAATGTCATATACACATACACATACATATATATAGATATGTAGATATGTATATGTATATGTATATGTATATGTATATGTATATGTATATGTATATGTATATGTATATGTATATGTATATGTATATGTATATGTATTATATACATGTATACATGTGTGTGTGTGTGTGTACATTTTGTGGTGATCATCTTTTCATGTACAACTTGTCTCACATTATTATTTCAAAACTAAATTTGATGGTTGTGTGGTCATATTTATATATGATCATCTTTAATACTTCCTTTTTTTAATTATTAAAACTAGCTTAAAATCCTTTAATATTTGTTGAAAATAAAACTACATGGGAGAAAATAGTATGATTTTGAGATAGAGTCATATAGTAGTTTGAAGTGCCTCTATTCTGATGTGGATAATTCCTCCATATTCACCCTTGAAGATCAAAATTCCTCCTTAATTTCCCATGAAAATGGGGTAAATTAATCATGAAGTAATTTCATGTTATCCCATTCTTCATAGAGTTGTTAAATTTATTTTATAGACTCTTATTTGACCCTTTGATGTAGTGCAAGATTTTAATTTTCATGTCTCCTAAAGCCTTGGAATATTTTGGTGGTTTTAGCTCTTTTTTTCACTTCCTAAAGTTTATTATCTCCCTCTCCATTGCACTCATCTTTTCCATTTCTTCTTTTCTCATCGTATATCCACTCAATACACACACACACACACACACACAATCAAAGTATCCTAAGAAGATTTATTTATAAAATCATCCCTATAATAGGAAAAAGAATAAAAATCATTATTATTAAATTTTAATATTAGGAAATTGTCAAATAATGTATCCTTACTTTATGATATGTAAAATGAGCATAGCTAACCTCTTCAAGTATGACTTCAGGGTGATATGCTTTTACAACTATGATAGTTAAAAATATCCACTTTCAGTTCTTTATAGATCAAAATTATCACTCCTAACATAGATGAGGTCATGGATAATTTCCAATATCAGGTTCCTAGCCTTTCATCATGCATAGTTGAGAGACTAACTACCCATTCTAACCTCAAAAGCATCATTCCTAATACTTTAAAAAAATTACCTAATTTTAGACACGCATAAAATAGAAACTATAAGTCATTGACATGAACCAAATTCATATTCACATGAATGTCTAAGATCCATAGTTACACCTTATATCACATATATGAAATATTATATATGAATCTAGGGTGCACACTATAGTGACAGGTCTTGAAATGTAACTTTTTAACAGTGAAGAAACAAGTTCTTGTCCTCCAACTAATAGTTCTACCTCCAAGACCCAAAAGTATCATTTCATCACTTTGAAAACAAACATATATATAGGAAAATAACACATTTTACCATGAACATGACCTATAAATCTACCTGGATATATGTTTTTACTAATGTTTACGAGTATCAAAACATTGACAACAAATGTTGTCAAAGTTGAAGGGTCGGTTTGAGATCTCCACCTCCAATTATTATTAGCTCAAAAATGACATTAAAAACAAATTTCAAGTGGTGGATAACATATATTAATAGGTTTTTGTCTTCCCATAATGCCTAATCAAGGTACCCACTGCTCATTTTGGCCTTAAGAATGCCCTTTCCAATATAATAAAATTATAGTTTTTCTCCTAAATTTAGACATGTGTAAAATAAAAATCATAAGTCATTCACACAAATAAAAATAAACCTCATTTTCATGTTAAATTTATATAATTTTATGTTGGATCATACTTAGGTAACCTTTGAGATGAATCTACGGCACTCATTGCAATCATAGGTCCTAAAATGTAACTTTTTTTATAGTGAAGAGACAAGTTCTTATCCTTCAACTGACATTGTCACCTCTAGGATATCCAAGTGAAATTAAATCACTTAAAACACATATGAATATGTAAATGACATGTTATCCCACAACCATGACCTAAAAACTCACCCAGATGCATGTTTTCACTATTATTCAAGAGCATGGAAACACTAACAACAAGTTAAAGGAGCAGTTTGATATCTCCACTTTCGATGTTTCATGGCTCAAAACTAGTACTATCAACACATCCAAGGTAGTGTATAATGTCCAGGACTAGGTTCTTATCCTCCCATCATACCTAGTTGAGAGATCCACTACCCACTTTAATCTTAATAATGCCCTTCCTAATACAAAAATAATGTAGTGTTTTCCTAACTTCAAATGTGCATAAAAAATAAAGTGTAAGTCATTAGCATAGACCAAAAGAACTATAATATTCATGTATAATCTCCCTAATTTCACATTGGGAAACATTTATGTAACCTTTGAGATGAATCTATGGCATACACTATAGTAGTAGGTCTTGAAATGCAAATTTCTATAGTGAATAAATATTTTTTTATCCTCCAAATGACATATCCACCTCTGAGACTTCCAAGAATAATTTCATCACATTTTACATATATATATATATATATATATATATATATATATATATATATATATATATTCAAATGACACATTTTCCCATGTCCATGACCTCCAAATCTACCTAGACACATGTTTTCACTACTATTCAGGAGTGTGGAAACACTGACAATAAATGTTGTCAAAGTTGAAAGGGTAGTCTGATATCTCTACTTCTGTTGTTATGTGAATTTAAATTGGCACTTAAAAAATGTCTTGCATGGTGGTTAACATATAGGAATAGGTTTTTATCCTCCCATCATTCCCATTCGAGATAACCACTACCCATTTTAGTGTCAATAATGCCCTTCCCAATACAATAAAAATGTAGTTTTTGGCCTAAATTTAAATGTGTGTAAAATAGAAACCATACGTTTTTTAGATGAACTAAAAGAAACCTCATGTACATGTATAAGCTCCTTAATTACACCCCAAAATACATTTATGGAACATTGGATATGAATATGTGTCACATGCTACAATAATGAGTCTTAAAATGTAACTTTTTGTGTAATGAACAGACAAGTTCTTATCCTCCAACTAACATTTCCACCTTAGGGATCTCCAAGTGAAATGACATCACTTTTAAAAAATCTATATAGTAAAATGACATGTGGTCCCATGACCATGACCTCCAAATCCACCTGGATGTTCATTTTCATTATTGTTTAGGATCATCAAAAAACTAACAAATGTTGTCAAAGTTGAAGGGGTAGTTTGATATCTCCACCTTCAGTGCTTCATGGCTTGAAAAATTAATGACCAATACATCCAAGGTGGTAGATAACATTCAAGGCTAGGTTCTTGGCTTCTCATCAGGGCCAATTAATAAACCCACTACCCATTATAACCTCAATAATACCCTTCCCAATACAGTAAAATTATAATTTTATTAGCTTAACTTCAAACACACATAAAATGGAAACCATAAGGCATTTAGATGAACCAAAAGAACCCTTGTGTGCATGTTGAATATGTATAATTAAAATTTAGATCATGTTTATATAACCTTGGAGATGAATCTATGTCACATGTAATAGTTATGGGTCCTAAAATGTAACTTTTTTTTAGTCAAGAGATGATTTCTTATCCTCTAACTAATATTTCCATGTCAAGGACCTCTAGGTGTAAGTCCATCCCTTTGAACACATCTAGATAGGAAAATGACACATTATCCCATGACCACAACTTTTAAATCCACATGGATGCATGTTTTCACTATTATTCAAGAGCGTGGAAACACTTACAACATATATGGTCAAAGTTAAAGGGACAGTTTGATATCTCCACTTTTGGTGCTTTGTGGCTTCAAACTAGAACTGCCAACACATCTAACATGGTGGATAATGTCTAGGATAAGGTTATTGGCCTCCCATCACACCCAATCAAGAGACCCACTACCCATTATATCTTCAAGAATTCCTTTTTCATATTAAATGATTACTTATATTAAGTTTTTCTTAGCTTTAAGAATATTGAATTATTTACTAATATTACCTATCTCATGAAGGTGGAAGCATATTTGGCACCACTAACCTAACAAAAATTGTTAGTAATTAATTAAAAAAAATTATATGTACTACCTAAAAAATAAATAAACTTTGGTAAAAATAAATACATCTACATTTGAGAACTCAACATACCTTGGAATTTTAATCCAACAAACCCCTAGGATCTGTTCTAATCTTGATAGTAACAAGAATAGCTTCATGGTATAACTCATGAACTTTCCATAGAATCTTATTTAATGGAATCCCATGATATTTGAATAATTTAATATTTTTTGAAATAATCAAAGTTAATAGTTTAGTATCTTCCTTTATGTTTCAAAAACTTCAAACAACCATATATTTGATTTTTTTATGGATATCATCAAAGCAAAGTTCTAGTGACTACCACAAACCTAGTGGGATAGTCAATGTTTTATCCATCTATGACCGAGGAAGTCAAATGTTTTCCCTCTACACACTGACATAAGTAATAATTTTTTCCCTCTTCATTTTCATATTTAGAAATAACTAAAAAAAATCATGCCCTATATCACAAAAAATAAATTCTAATGACATTGTCAAGATAGATAATGAGAATAGATAATACATAATGATTAATCTTCTACCTAGTTGTACTAGATATTATACATGGTCAAATTTATGTGATGATGTAATATATATATAATCTATAATGTTGGTGGAACCTGATATGTGTCTATTGGAATTAGAGGTGTGTATCTCCATTTATCCACCCACTCTTGTGACTCACACTCATTCCAAACAATGTCCATGAATTTAGAATAGAATCATACCAAGTGTATCATATGAATAGTCCAAGAACCTTCATTTGAGCTAATAAATTAGTGGAGTTCATTTGATCCTATTATGTTCGCATAATCCTCATACTTTGCCAAGGGTTTTTCCTCTATCAACCAAAAACATCTATGAATAGTATAATTTTATTGAGCATCATGGCCCATTTTGTCATTACACCATTAAAAAATGGTTTTTGCATCAGTAAAAACAACACCATATTCAAACTTTAACTCCTATCTTACAATGGTTCTTTTTACACATGCTTCAATACCTTCATGTTTTCCTTTTCCATGGCCAACCTTAATGAAACTCCAAATATGCCCTACACCATTGGTAACGTGTATCTTAACCAACCAATAAAAATATTTTTGAATTATTGAATTACTATTATCACTCAAACTATGCACCCATTGAATTGGAATATGGTTCAGTGAGACTCTGAGATCATTCCTAAAGGTGTGGGACTCTTGTGATACTTGGTATGAACCTCTAGAGTAGGTCAAATTCCTTGTAATCTAAGTGCACCTCGTTTAGGACTCACATATAGATATAAAAAGAGTATAAAGGAAATATATTGCTAATATTAAATCTAAAAATTTTAGGGGGAAAGGGATAAGGGATGTTGAAAAGGAAATGGTGATTCACCAAGATTAGATAGATCACCTCGACAAGACTTAATGAACACACTGCAAATTTGAAGAAGATTAGTAAATATCACATAATCTCAAAAGTAGATGCTTCAATTGCATAAGTAATTTACATGGAGGTTTAGGATGTAATATAACAATAAGAAAGATCATAAATGATCCATAAGTGGCATCTATATAGACCTAAGTGCACATAAAATAATACCTACAAGAGAGAGATCCAAGTTATACATAAAGGTTATGCAGGATAGATAATAATGAGAGGGATGAATATTACCCTAAGAAAAGATCAAACAACCATAAAATGCACACATAACTCAAGAAATTTTGAGAAAGGTAAACTCAATTCTCATAAAAATTCAAAGCTCATGTGGTAAATGGATCTTGGAGGGAAAATTTTGGCAGCATTACTATGATAAAAAAATGTTGACTATTTTAAAATGTAAGACATGATATTTTATAGGCAATGGGAAGCCCATAGGTCATTGATTACAATCAAAATACAACTAAGAAAATTAAATGAATATCAGAATTCAAGACACATAATTTCTATATAAATAAAATAAGGATGGCCAAATATAATTACAATCCTAATTACATCCTTGAGTCATTGTGATGATTTCATAAAAAATGAAATTATTAGCTCAATACATTCTCTCATTATATGTACAGTAACCAATCTTTAATGGCTCAATGACCACAACTTAAATTTTAAGCTTCAATGCACATGGATGCAACTATAGATCTATTATAATTACTTGCCTTATAATATTTGGGCCTAATTTTATCATTTATTATTTCAATGATACTCTTCATGAAATTATATGCCATGCTTATCATTAAGACTTTATCATGTATGTTTTAGCCATGATCTCATCATTCTATCCATATTTGTATTGAATACTATAGATTCAGGTTCAAGTCAATTCACTATGTCAACTACAATGTTTTCCAATTTATCACTCATCTAAAAAATTTGTGATCCTTGTGCCACCATTCTTTGATTTTTAAAATCTTATTTTTATGGTCTTGATAGACAAACACCTCATAAAATTTAAGCTTTAGTACTGGTGAAGTCATTGCTACCACATGTCTTCATTTTGGCAACCTTTTCTTTTTTCCTTTGTTGTGTTATTGGCTCTTCTCCTATGGGTTCTAATTTCACCACTTGGAGGCTCATCATCATCCATGATCTTTAGTTTTATAGTTTGATTTTATCAACTTCATATCCACACAACCTCTAAATGTCCATTGAGGTCCCTTATGATTTTGGCTTAATTTACACCACGCATTACTTTCTCATCTCTCTATAGTCTTGATAAATGGTTAATGGCTCTAATCTTCCATGCTTCCAAGCTCTAGGAGGAGCCACCATGTGGATTTTATTTGGGGCCTCAAAACCATAGGGATATTGACTTTTGTATTGAGATTTCAATTCCCCTAAGATTCCAATATTTATTACTTTGAATACATCCATGCTTTTGTAATTTCAAATTATTTTAGGACTTAAAAACCTTTCAAAATATTTCACCTTTAGATTTATCAAATTTTCACACTTCTGAGTTTTTGCACTTCTTCATGACTTTCGTGAATTCTTCATAATGTTTTTAGAATTTATTTATGTAAAACATTTGAATCATTTATTCTAAAGATCATGAAGGTAAAATTTTGAGAATACACTAAGTATTTTTTTTCCCTTATGACTTAGAATCTTTTTTCCAAACTTAAACCTAAACTTTTGAGAAGCCTTCCCTACTAATCTTGAAGCTTTGAGTTGAATTCAGATGCTACTCCATGGTGACAAAAAATGGTTAACATTTTGGAGACATCTATGGGTTGCTTTCATATTAAGAGGGAACCTAATAGCCTTTAAATAAATCCATTAGGCATGGGTCCATTTAATAAATGAACACACTTCAACATAGAAGTATAACTTAGTTACAACCTGATTGACTTACCATTAAACAAATTTAACTAAGATTCACCTTTAAACCAAAAGAAATAAAGGAGAAAGAACAAATGTGCAAAATCACCTAGGGAAATAAAATGACTACATTATTGTGTTGAAATACTTAAAGAAATAAAAATACAACTAAAATGCTACATACAAAATGAAAATAACTTCAAGAGCACTGCTTTAGATGGATCC
The DNA here is from genome assembly GCA_037957365.1 of Torreya grandis. Classification (NCBI taxonomy): domain Eukaryota; kingdom Viridiplantae; phylum Streptophyta; class Pinopsida; order Cupressales; family Taxaceae; genus Torreya; species Torreya grandis. Next base: position 1,704,727 of record JARHVA010003584.1, read on the forward strand.
CATTAACTAGGATCAGTAGCTCTTCTCCATTTAGTCTTGAAACTTAAAAACATTGGATTTTGTGTAACCTATGATAACATATGGATTATTCCATATTGCATCAAACTTTATGTTTTTCCTAGATTTTACTCTATCTATGTCCAATTTGAGCACTAAGTCTCCTTCCAAGAAACTTCTATCAGCAGCCTTCTTATCAAAGGTTCTCTTCATTTGAGCTAGTTGAACCTCCAAGGTCTATATCTCTTTCCCTCTTATTTCATATAACTCCATCATATCAACTAGACTCACTATCATAGGATCATTTTCAATTAGCTCTAGTTGGTGGGAAAGTTCTAATTAAGGTGATTCAAGTGATATAGGTATCCTAGCCTCTCTTCTATATACCAAAATGAAGGTAGAATTACCTATTGCCATTTTTGGTGTTATTATGTATGCCTAAAGGAATTATTTAAGATTCACATGCCAAGATCATTGATTGTCTTCCATGGTTCACTTGATGATGTGAATCAAATTATTTTTGGTGGATTCATACAAACTATTACCTTAAAGGTAATAGTTTGAAAAATGATGGTGATTGGAACACTGATTTGAGTCACAATTCCCTCATAGAAATCTAAAATGGATTTTTAATTTTCCTCTTTGAGCATTAACACTTCTCTCCATCTTAAAAACTAGTCTGTGACAGTTAGAATATACTTGTGTCCAACACTTGAAGGAGGGTTGATCACTCCAATGAAATATGGACCCACTAAGAGAAGCATTGATCAGCTTGAATTGGGTAAAGTGGAAGAGTTTTTAGACTTTCTTTTCCTATGAAGAAGGCAAATTTCCTATAGTTTCTCACCCATTTATGAGCATATTTGAATATACTTGGCTAATAATAAATGACCCTCATGAACTTGATAGAAATGGTTTTGGGTGAATAATGTCCTCCTAACAATCAATCATGGAAATATTGAAATATCTTTAAGTATGCTTCTATTTAATATATCTCAGAAGAACTCCATTGATTTATTTTCTAAACATAACATCATTAACAAACACATAAGGAATAGATTATAACCTAAAATGTCTTATTTACATGACTAGTAAAAGGCCTTCATTCTCTAAGTCTAACAACTAGGAGGATCCTAGTTAGGTTATTATTCTTCTTCTAGTATAAGGACTATTTTACCTTCAGCTTTTAGGTCAGCTACTAATTTCTCACACAATCCTCTTTCTCTTATTATCTTGGTGTTTTTTATGTCAATATCATACTCCATCACCTTGGTGATCCAACTAGCTCATTTTTCATTGACACCTATGCTCAATATAAACTCTTTCCCACCTAGATGTGAGACCATTAGCTAACTCTTGTTACTAAAGAGCATGTGTCTAAATTTATTTAATGCTCTAATGATAGATATCACTTGTTTTTCATGAAAATATGTTTCAATTCATAATATTTAAGTACTTGATTGAATAAATCAATAGGTTGATCCATTTTATGACTATTTTGTTGTACTCAGACTGTTGAGATGCTTTCATTTCCCCCAAAATCATAGAGGGCGAAATCCTTATCATAGTGTTGATTCACAAATGTGGGGGCTTGGGATATTTCTCTTTTTATTACTTCAAAATTGTCCTTAAATTATCTTTTCTAATTAAAAGTGGCACTCTTTTTTAGCATAGAGGGAAGTGGCTTGACCAATGAATCAAAGTTTGGTATAAATCTTGTCACAAAGTTTATCTTTCCCAAAATGCTTTGGAGGTTTTTCTTGTGGATTGGTAGAGAAAGGGACTTGATAGATTCTACTCTCTCTAGGTTAATATCTAATTTGTCCATAAAAATAATATGCCCCAATAAGTAACCTTTTTGGACAAAAAAATACACACTTGGGTTTAAGGATACCCCAAAATCTCTACATCTATTGAAGACTTGCTTTAAGTGATCCAAGTGATCAGCTACACATTTGGAGGAAATAATGATATCATCAAGGTAAACCAGGATCATATCATTGATTAGGCCCATAAATTCCATGTCCATATCTCTTTGGAAGGTTTCACCAATATTGGTCAGTTTGAAAGGCATCTTCATATATGCATAGGTTCCCTATTTGGTGGTAAAGGTTTTCTTAAACTAATTAACCTCTGACACCAATATTTTATTTTATTCTAAGTACCCATCAAGAAGTGAAAACATCTCATCCCCCTATACTATTTAAAGTATCTATTCCATAGGTGGGAGGGGGTAGTGATCCTTGGGAGATGCTCTATTTAGGTCCCTAAAATCCACACACAACCTAATCTTTTCACTCTTCTTTCTCACCAAGACTAAATTAACTACCCAAGTGGAACGTTTAGTTACAAAGATGATATTAGCCTCTATGATCTTGGTCAGTTCCTTCCTCATTAGTGGTTATAATTTGGGATTTATATGCCTTATTTCTACCTAACTGGCTTGGCATCAAGTTTTAACTTAATTCTATGTTGAGCCAAGGCTAGGTCAAAAACCTTGATATCTTGGTATCCCCATGCAAATATATCATCATAGTTTCTACAAATGTGAATAAACCCTCACTTTTTAGTTTGAGTGCATACCTTTCCAGCTATTAAGAGTTTATCATTACAAATGACCACTTTTTCATAGTTCTCTCTTTTAGAATCATGTTCCTCTTCTCACCTTTAAGCTAATCATCATAGTTAAATATATTCTCTAGTGTGACCAATCCTTTGGGTAGCTTGTTTATTTTTAGTTAGATGATATAATCTTCATACTATGCATGAAAACCTAACTAGTTTTTGGAAGAAAACTCTACCTCCTTTTGTCTAAAATTTATGATCTACTCATCATTCTCAAACACTTTCTAGTTAGAATTATTATCAGGCATTGTAGGTCTAACTTTAAGCTTGAAAATTTATCCCAATTATCTCATAATATCAATAGGTAGATTGTACCAAGAGCCTACTATGCTAAGCCTATTTGTATTATCATTATACTTCCTTAGCATAACTTGTATGTTAAAAGAATCAAAGCTTTCAATGAGGTCCCAAACTCTATGTTTATTACCCTTTACACTCAATTTTTAGATGCATTTTGGGTTCTCACCTAATTTACAACTAGCTTGATATCTTTGAACACTTAAAATGCCTTAATTCCTTTCTTTTATGCCAATTGGAGGCCTTATAACAACACCTCATATTCGATAAAATTATTGGTATAACTAAATTATATCCTAAATTCATGAAATTATTTCTCCTTTTGATGAGATATCATCACAATGCTTACACCTACACCATTTCTACTTCTATATCAATCAAGTAACAATTGCCATGTGCCTTCAAGGTTTGCTTGAGTTTTTATGAGGTTCAACACAATAAAGTTGTCCTAATGGATGCATTAATTACCTAGTCCTATTTCTTCCATACAATCACATGGATCAAAGCCATAATGCTCATAATCTCATTCATCTAGTGTTATATTTGGGACCCCCTCTAGAGGTGTGTTAGTCTCATGTAGGACTAAACTATCTTCAAGGTTATGCATTATATAGTTCATGTCCATGGGATTGGGTGAGTATAGATATATATGATTTATATAAATAGGCTCAGTCTTGATAGTCACCTTGGTCCATATCTAGTATTCAATAACATGTGTGACTAGTCAAAATATAAGTACCCACCCATTCTTACCATGAAGTCTCTTGAAAACCAAATGGAAAAAAAAGGCAAATCTATAATAGATATGTCATGGGTAATGGAAAGTCTATGACATTCATGCAAGGTAACATTTAATCCTTTAATAAACCCTACAGTTTTGATATATGTTCCATCTAGATGGATAATTCCTTTTAAAATTGGTGTGTACTCTATACCTAGCATATCAGTTATTTTCTTAGACATGACTAAGATACTTGTACCTGAATCAATCATATAGTTATGGATGAGGCTCTTACCTATGATCAAGGAAATATATAATGGTGGTGTCTTACTACTTTCTCTAAGTTCTCCTTATTTTGGTTAACACAAGATTGTGGAAGTGACTGGAGAGGCGTTTGTTATTTCATGAGAATTAAATCTCTCAAATACTTCATGTAACAAATTATTTTGAGAAGGAATGGATGGGAATTCCCACATAGTCACATTCAAGCGTGTTTTACTCATTTTCTCCATTATGTTTAAGGGAAGTTAACTCCCTTTCATCTAAAACTTTGGGAACATATCCTCATTTTTAGTTTGTTGACTAGCCCAAGGGTTATTATCCCTTTAAATAGGTTGATTTATTTGAGCTTGGGGGTAGGAGGGGTCACCTTTTCTTTAGAAACTTCACGTGGAGTTTTTCAAGTAGAGGTTTAGCCTACTGAGGATGATTTCTCACCCTCCATTTCCCTTCTTTTAAACCTTGTGTTATAATCCACTAGATTATTGATTGCATCTAATACTTGGTTCTTAATTATGCCAATGAAGTCATTTTCATACCAATTTACCAAAGCATATTCATCTTCTTGCATTTAGGCCTCTTCACGTACTTATTTCCTCCATGAAGTTGATCCCTTCGGCTACTCTTGAGTGTATGATATACTTTATACCATCTATTTTAACCTTTAAAGGTTTTACTATGTGTAAATTCTATGTGGTTAAAGGGTTGAGTATGGTGTTAATCTGGAATAAAATTGGAAACTATTGATTTAATTGATCTTTCTCAAAATATCAAGTGAAAGGAGAAAACTAACTTATCTAGAGATAAATAGAGTTTTATGCATATCAGGGTACTAGAAATGACTAAGTAGATAGAGGAATCTTTCATCTTTCAACTATTTATTAAGATATGGCTCCAAATAGTAGTGACCCACTTAGGACATTAGTTACATGTGGCACTAGTGTCTAATTTTGGTATTAATGTCCTTCATGTGGGACTGTCTATAACATTCAAGCAACTTCTGAGAGGTTATAGAGGTCCTTTATTCAATTTTGTGTCTCTTAGGGGATTGTTTATGTCACTATTTTGGTTGATTCTCCTCTAAAACACTAATGAATACCTGCATGAAATAATAAATGGATGAAATGTAAATTATAAAGGAAAAACTAGGTCATGGGAAGTTATGATCATGTGGAGTGGAGTCTGAATTATTTTGGTCACTACCTTAAATTAACCCTAATGTTAAAGGTATTATATTCCATGTAGTTATCCCTTATGAAACATGTACCATCAACTTGAATAGTATGATATAATGATTTTCACCTAGGCCCTTCTTTGATTAAGCATGCAAATGTTTAGGTGTGAAAACTGAGTAGTATGTAGAGTATTTGAACTATACTATTGGTTGATTTTATGTAAATAAGTGCCAAAATAGTAAGTTCTAGATTTAAAATTCCTTATAAGGCTCTTTATATAGGAGAATATTTGTTTTGAATATATTACCTTATTTGTTAACCGACAAGACATAAAAAAAATATTAAAAAAACATAAGAGAATGCCCACATATGGGTTAGGACTAAAACATAGCTAAAAGGACCTATCATACACTATAGCCACAAGTGGACACTAGCACCATGTGGCACTACTATCTTCAAAGTGGTACTAGTGTCCTAAGGCTTAGAATAGAGCTAAAATTAGGGAGGATAGGCTAGGGCGCCTTGTCACTAGGAAAAGGTGACCTATGTCTATTGGAAGTGTTGTAAATAGGGAAATTAAGACACAAGAAAGATTCAAAGACTCAAAATAACCATGTAAATAAGTAATATAACCATCACTAAGACCCTCATGTGAAATAACAACAAAGAAAATAGTAATTTTGGTTACTTGACCAAATTAGGGTATTTACATTTGCCCCCCTTTAGTCTAGTAATGCAATGAAATGAAAGTAACAGACTAAAATAAAAATAGGAACACATACCTATAATTTATTATGTGAATGTAATCTATATTTGGCCCACTTTTTTGTTAGTTAAGTGGATAAGAATTAGAATGTAATATGTGAAGGGGAGACACATGGTGTGGATTCCCCATGTACTAAAATTGAGTATTTGAACTGAATGTGTGGAGGAACATGGATAGTTACTCCACTCTGAATCCAAGTATGTAAACTAAAGGTGTGAAGAAACAAGGCTCACTTCCCTACTCTAAATTTGAGTATGTAAATTAGGTATGGTGGAATGTTATGGATCAACCACTACAGATGGTTTTATGACCCAAATTGGTGAAAACCTAGTGATAATGATTGTGATGATATTGGTGATTATAGTGAGTGTAACTTGATAAATCTAAAAATGGGGATCAAGGATGTGCACTCCACATCATACCCCCTAATATTGATATATGATCAATGTAGTTGTGTATCTGAATATCTGAGTGAATTGGTATACTTGAGTCAAAATTGTATATCTACCTAGAGTGTATATTTGGATAATTATGTAAACCTATGTATATATATTCGTGTGTGTGTGTGTGTGTGTGAATCTAAAAATATGTGTACTCTTATGTACCTAGGTAGACCCATGTGTGTGTATTTGAAAAATTATGAATTTGAATGCCTATGTACTTGTGTAGACCTATGTGTCCATATATCTAAATGCATGTGAATCTAGAAATCTATGTAAACCTATGTAGACATGCGCATATGTATATCTAAAAATATATGAATTTGAATTCCTATGTACCTATTTCAACCCATGTGTCTATACATCTGAATGCATGTGAATTTGAATTTTTTTGTAAACATGTGTAGACATATGCATCTGTATATCTAAAAATCTGTGAATTTAAATGCATATATACTAATGTAAATTCATGTGCCCATATATTTGAATGCCTATGAATATAAAAATCTATGTAAACATGTGTGGACCTATGAGTCTATATATATGAAAACCTATGAATTCGAATATTTGTGTAAACTTGTGTACGTCTATACACCCATGTGTTTGTATATCTAAAAATATGTGAATCTAAAATAATCTATTCCTATTTTCCCCCTTTTGGTGAAAGGAAAATACTATGATGAGCATATGTATAAAAAATAGGTAATGATTGGTTTTATTGGTGTTAATTAGTAGGTGTAATGTTGTGTTAAGTTTGAATAGTGCATTGATTATGTCAAAGGTGATAATTAAATGTGTAATTGGATAGATATTTTGTTAGTTGTTACGTTAAATATAGTGATATTTTTATGGTCATTTTGTAGATTTGATAATGATGAGGAGACTGGTTTAACCAATATGGTCTGTTATGTATAGATTTCAATTACCATGTGTAAGAAATAGTTTGTAAATTTGAGCTCATCATACAGGAAGTCTAAATGATATATTGTTGATCATGATTATGACTACCAATGTTTTAGGATTGAAAAGATTCCAAGCTATTATGTTATCTTCATTTGTTGTTGTAGATGGGAGTGGTGTCTCAATTTCTTATAGGATGCATGAAATAGTGTAGGACATTAAGGATCTTGAAATTATGTACTCTTAGGTTCATATGACGGTAACTCACCTATATAGGGATATATACCATTTTACACAAGAGATATATAGTGCAATTATTAAAACATCAACATTATTACACTGCTAGGTAGATGAGAATATATTTATGAGTAGCTAAGTGACATGTGAAATGGATGGATGGGCTTATTCATAGGTCTTTGTAGAGAGATGGATAGGGATAGGTCATGCACTGAGGAGGAGCATTACTCAATATCAGTAGTTATTGGATAGTTTGACAGTAGGGGATATCATTTAGACACCCTATAAGGGATACTGAGAGTGGCCTAAGGATAGTACATAGTTAAGGTAGATTATGGTTATTTTTTGGTTACAAGACCAATGGGATAATGTATATGACTAGTTTCAGTAAAAGCAGTCACTTGATATTTTAGTGGTGTACAGGATGTCCCCCAAACACATGTGATATCATTGAGGAGTTCTCAAGCTCCTGTAAGGACATATAGTATGTCAAGGCCATCTATTGCTAAGATGTCTTCTATTTTATTAATATAATATGAACTTGATATTGATATACCTGATATTGATGATGATGGAGTGACCAAGGCCTAGACAACTTGGTGGAGTGAACATAGATAGGCACATTTGTTTTCAAGAGGTGGGATGACTAGATAGGATGTAATTTTTTTAGAGCCCTTGAGGGTTGTTGATGGTAAGTTAAAAAGAATGTTTGTATGTCCTATGTAAATATGATTGTGTGTTTATATGATAAATATTGTTATGAACTATGTGGACACTTGCAAGTTTAGGGGATGATGAGTACTGGGAGGTTACTATTGATTCATCACTATGCAAGTTGACATGGCATATCCCTGATGATGTTATGAAGAATTTATTGGTGGATAGGTACACCAATGTGGCTGGGATGCATGCCCATTTGTTTGATCAAGCTATGATAGTGACTACAACATATAGGTGAGGGATGGTAAATAGAGATGAGGCATGTGCTGAGATGCATAGGCATACCATGCTAGCACATAATGTTCTAGATAGGGCTAGTAGTTGGATAGTATATGAATACATATGAATTTAGGGAGATCATGTTGAGTGTATGTCTGAGTTAAGTATGTATTGAGAGAGAGAGAGAGAGAGAGAGAGAGAGAGAGAGTAAATGGAGTTCTATATCAAGGAGATGTAGAGATAATGGGGCCTCTAATTTTAGATTTGTTGTATTTGAGAGTGAGAGTGAAGGTGCTAGTCCTAGTAGTCATGTTCACATCATTGAGTGATGTACCACACTTATATTAAAATGACATTATAAGTTATATATATGGATCCTTGTTGTTTAATTTATAATTATGTGTATGGGAAACTAGATTTTTTTAGATTGTATAGAATGGTATGTGTTGAATTAGTTTGATTGTTTGAAATGTTGAGATTTTTAATTTTGTTTTAGCTGGAGTAAAGTTTATGAATTTATATTAATTTTATGGATGTTTTAGGCATATGTGTAGTGGATTAAGTTTTTTTTATTTTATTCGTATATGTCTTTTTTATATTTTGTAAGATGTCTGAGTGTATAACATGTGATAGCAGTATGCCCTATCTAAACCTAAATGGCATGGAGAACCAAAAATCTTATTTCTCATGTTGTGTCAATGTAGATAGATATTGTGAAACTAGAGCTACATGTGATGCACTTCTAGGATGTGAATGTACAGACTCTAGTGCAAAATTCTTGATTGGTTGACATTTTAAAACTTCAATCTGAGTTGTATGATTTCTGGAGAATATATTAATCTATGTATAAATTGAAGTTGTATTTTGATTTCTATAATTATTTCCATATATATTTATTGGTGTTTGAACTAGAACTATGCCCTTGGGTTTGTAATTATTCCAAAATATCTTAATTGGTGTACACATTAGAGGTACATTCTAAGCTTTATGAACTACTTACCATCAATACTGAGGCTATATTGTATGGGATTGCTCATAAATGGGTGTCCTAAAAGTCATAGGACTCGTACAATGAGTATATAATGGTTCCTTAAAATGAGCATATTGGGATAACTCTATCATATAGGAGTGTGATCTAGGAAAGTGTGGTGAATGAGGTCTTGGTGCCCCACTCTTTGATGCTTCTATTTACATACTAGTTATTCTGAGCTTGGAGTGCATAATAATGATCATCTAAAATTCCATTTATCTTATGAAAATGAAAATATGGATTATGTGGTATCGGGTGCAAATGGTGTGGTGGATTATGATTAGTTGAAGGAAGTGTGATCATCCCCCTATCTAGTAGTGTAGTCAAAATGTCATGATTCCCAAACTTATCTAAAAATTTTATAACCCCTCTATGTATATCATGTGTTCTACTCATTATAAAAGGTGTTGTGTAAAGTGGATCTTTGCCCTTACTGAGTATTTTTATTGGTTTTTTATGTTCTATTAATTTATTAATTGGAAGTGGAGTAGGATCTGTTACCATGTTAGATGACTAGGAATTTGACATGCTTATATCCAAATCTATCTCTAAATGTTTAACCACTAGTACCAATTTTTTTCTAAGCCAAAGTTTGTGTAACATAGATGTATGAATGACTATGATATCTCATATAAATTTCTCTCAAATAGGGAGAATGAGACCCCTATAAAAAAGGTATTATAACTCTAAATTTGTTGGCTAGTAGATCAATTGATGTATACATGTTTTGAATATTAGAATATATTCATTAATTGTTTTTATCTAGCCATGGTGTAATGAAGGTAACCTCTCATATGTAACCCGAGGTCCCTTGTTCTAAATGCAACACATGAAAAATACCTTTTATAACTCATTATATGTGTGTAGTAAACCACTAGAGAGTGAATGATGAAACCACTCTATTGCTCAACCCTCTAGAGTCCTATGAAATAGTTTTAAAAATGTCAAACTACTAATAACATGTACCATATATTTATTTTAAGCTTCAATATGCAAGTATAGATCTCCACATCCATCAAACATTGGTAAATTCAATATTTGTAAATTTAATGGTACATTGTTGCGTTGAAATTCCTGTACAGAATGAGATTATTATGGATGAAATTGGAATCCACCCATGATTGGTATGCTCTACTTTATAATGTGAGATGATGTACTTATTTTTTCAAATCACCCATGGCATGAATTAAATAAATTAACACTTGTGAAGGTATATGATCATTATCAAGGGGTTCAGTAATTATTGAATTTTATTAATTATCTTAGCCATTGGTATATTGTATTGGAAATCATTTTTAGATAGGGTTGGTTCACTTTCAAAAACCTTTGGAAGTGTGATAACTAGGACTTAGTTAAAGTAAAATGAGATACCACCCTCGTTTAGGTTAGTTTGAGATATAAGTTCTACTATAGTAATGGAGGTTAAGTGAGATTTATTAGTATATTTTATATTGTTAAGTTATGAAGGGGCATCACATGTTAGTTGAATATAAGTTACTTTATTCTCTAGTGAATGTAAATTATGAACATAATAGTGTGTGTGTGTGTGTGTGTGTGTGTGTGTGTGTGTGTGTGTGTGTGTGTGTGTGTGTGTGTGTGTGTGTGTGTGTGTGTGTGTGTGTGTGTGTGTGTGTGTGTGTGTGTGTGTGTGTGTGTGTGTGTGTGTGTGTGTCTTTTTACATGTAACCTAGTATTTGGTTGAACAAGAGATATATGTGAGGTAAGAGAAGAAGTAGGTGGTGTGGATTCTATGTCATCTTCATTATAATCACAATAATCATCATTATCCCATTGTTCATCAAAATTATAATTTAATTCATTTATATAAGTAAGAGTAGATGAAGTATCATCCACATGCTCATTAAGAGAAAGAGAAGAGGAAGATTTTAGATTTTTACTATTATGCAATGTGTCATGATATGTAGGTTTAATTCAAGGCATTTGTTCAGTAGTTAGTTTTGAAATGCAAACATGATTATCACTTTCAATTTTGGAATCAAGAATAGGAGAAGTAACAACCATGTCTATTTTTGGCATATTATGACATATAGGAGAAGAGTTGGATACATTTACATTACCAACTTGTTGTAATGAATCATTTCATTGAGCTTGAAATGTGAAGGAAGGTGATAAAAGAATCTTATCTACATTAGTTTGTGCATTGTTAAAAGGTGTAATGTCATTTGTACATGATTGTTCAAATGTAACTAAGAAGGGTAAATGAGATGCATTATTTTTATCTACTTTACTTGAATCATGCAAAAGTGGTTTTCACATAGTGCAATTATATTGATTTATTTTAAATAATGAAGTAACAAAATTAATTGAAAAGATAAGATCACATTGGAATAAATCACTACCAATAAGAGGTTCTTTTGGCATTATATAATTACCCTAAAGATTAGAAAAATAGAATTTTGTAACCCTAACTTAATGTAAAAAAAATAGAGATGGTAAACCCTAAGCAAAATTAGGGTTTTGAAGTAATATAGGTTCACCAAATGTTTTAACCCTTTAAGATTTTAGTATGTGTAAATCCTATGTGGTTAAAGGGATGAGTATGTTGCTAATCTAGAATAAAATTGGAAACTATTGATTTAATTGAACTTTCCCAAAATGGTAGGTGAAAGGAGAAAAGGAATTTATCTATAGATAAATAGAGTTTCATGCAAACCAAGGTATTGGAAATAATTGAGTATACATAGAGGAATCTTTCATCTTTTGATTGTTTGTTGAGATCTGGCTCTAGACAGTAGCACCCCTCTCAATATAGTAGTGCCATGTGGCACTAGTGTCCAATTTTGGCACTAATGTACTTCTTGTAAGGACTCTCTGTAACTTTTATGGAAGTTACGAAAGGTTCAGGAGGTCCTATAGGTAATTTTGTATCGTTTGAGGGCTCGTCTATGTCATTATTTTGGTTAAATCTCCTTCAAAACCCTAATGAATACTTACACACATGAAATAACAAAAAGATCAAATGAAACAATATGAATTAGTAAATATTGACAACTTACAACAGAGGTTATATAATATTCTAGTATTAGATGAATTAAAATCTATGGTATTATAAAATTTAGAAAAATAAACAATAAATAAATAAATAATTTGATACAAAGGTCTCTAATAAAGTTTTTAATATTTTTTATTTAGTTTTATTTTAGAATAAAACATATAAATATCTAGAAAAACATCGTAAATTTGACTCATTATGTCTTGATTCTTATAAAATGGTTGTTATGCAAAGAATAAATTATTTTCACTTCGTTACATCATACAGCCAATGAGCATGATTTTAAACCTTTTATAATTGATCTTATTCTTATTTTCAATTTTTATTTTATTATTTTATTTTTCTCTACTTTCATTTCTAACTTGTCATTTATTGTATGATTTCCCACTATATTAATAAAATAATATTTATCAATAAATATATAAATTTACTTAATTAATATAAGCTCATAAATAATATAAGCATGTCAATGTAAGTATTTTCCATTTAATCAAATGTTTAGATTCATGGACTTCTATTAGTATTTGATTGAAAAATATTGGATAATAGATATTTGTCTATTTTAAGTGTTACATTATTGTCAAATTTTATGTAATAGGTTGTTGTAACATCACTTATCTAGCTCAAACTTACTTTTAATTTATTTCCATTTCATGATGTCATTATAAATGAAAACTAAATCCTAATCATGTGAAAATAAAGATTCATGTTTAAAGATTTCATAAACAATTTCACTTAGATTGTACTTCTAAGAATTTTTTTTATAAATTTTATGATTGCAATACAACCTCATATCTAAAACTAGTTAGAAGGTCTTCAATGTTATAATAAAATTTTATACCTCCTTTAAAAACAGCAAATTCTAACATTTTTTTTAATATATTTTGATGTACCTTATTGAACTTACATTTTATGTGGTGATAAAAAAATTCATGTTTGTTTGTGTTTATTATGATCTAATGCAGTTTGATTATTTTTTGTCTTTATACATTTGATTAATTTATATTGAGATTATATAATTAATTTATTCATATAAAAATATAATACAACAATCATTATATTTTGGTTTGAAATATAAGTTTTTGAACAGTTTTTATTTAGTTGTACATCATTTTGTATTCAAAAGATAAATCTATCTAATAATTTCATTCATGCCATATTTATCATAATTCATTTGCGAACACTCCACACCAGATCATAATTTCCCTTCCAACTTCTAAAATAACAATGATTAATTTGTTTGTGAATATAAAACAATTTAATATAAATTGCATTTAATAAAGTTGCATAAAGTTTCTTTCTCAATTTATAATTTAAAATGTAAATAATCACACTAATGCATATGCCTGTAGAACATCAACTATTTTTGATCTGCAGAACATTAATAAATAAAACTAATTAAATTTTTCATGTAATTATTTTTTAAATATATTCGATTAAATTATACTTGTCCAAATTATCGCAAGATATAATAATAAAAGATTTAGCCCTGTCTAAATCTTAAGTTGAAACTTCGCATAAGAGTGATGGGGTTTTCCCGTGACATTAATATAAATTTAAAAGTTTTAAATATTCCTAAAAATCTTAGCCCATGACTTAGGAAAAAAATCAAAATCCATTTTCGTGAGTGTAATCTAAGTCCATAGATGTTCAATAACACATTTATGTATGTCCTTTTTCTAATATGTTCAAGTACATTGAATAACTTTGAGATAAGGATTACGTTAAAACAAAGCATACTTTGGTAGCTATGGGTATGTTTAATTTTTTTTTTAAATAAAGCTTGGATAAGTAAGTTGAAGTTAATATTTTATGTTTAAGTTTAAATATTTTATAAATATTTGTTGTGTTTCATTTCTTATTTTATTTCATTCATGGAACACAAATCAAAGGTTTTGTTCTTGCATATAAATAACTTTTAAAATGGTATCATAAGGTTTCCATAAAGTAAAAAATTGTGTATTATTGTTGGTAAATTTGTAGTGTTTAATATGAGGGATTTTTATTTTATTTTTTATTTTATTTTTTTTGAGTTTTAATTGTTATTGAAAGGTTGAAATGATTTTGGGATTTAAACATTTGTCATATTTATTTGATAAATTGGTAATTTAAATATTTATATATGTTTGAATAAAAAAGATTTTGTTGTTATTGTTATTTAGGTTTAATGTTAATTTTAAGGCTATATATCTTACATGTATTTATTATTTAATATTATGATAAAATTTATTTGACGTTATTGAGTTTTTCATTTATATAAAATATTTGTCTTGAGTTAAAATATTAGATTTTTTTTGAATTGGTATAAATTTTTAAAAAGAATGAATATTTTTTGAATTATAATGAGAAATGAATTTTAAATTAAATAAATGAGTTTCTTTTTTTTTAAACTATCTAATTTCATAATGTAAAATAATTATAAATTATTTTATAAACAAAAGAAATGAAGATGCATTTTAAATAATTATTGTTTCTTGATTTATTAAATATTAAGAAATATTGTTTGAAATGATTATTTGATATAATTTTTAGAATCCAAAAAATAATAATAATAATTTATCTTTTTCTTAAAACATTATAATTTAAGCATTCTCCATAAATACAATGATTGTTTTTTTTATTTTTTTTAATGTTGAAAATTATGGACACTTTGAATAACTCTTCATTATTTTTGAAACCTTAATTTTTCAATAAAGAAATATAATATTTTAATATAATACATATTTTATTTAAGCAATGTTTTCTAATTGGTGAAGTTCTCTATTGCATGAGAGTTTGTTTTTTCAACTTTGTAATGCAGGTGATGTGGATTATTATGAAAGATGCAAAATTTTGAAGTTTATTTTAGTCTTTGAAACCCTAAATACTATTATGATAAGTGTCACTATGTTATCCTAGGCAAATAGAATAGTTACATGTTTGATGATATAATGTTGAGATAAAATATCATTTATTTGTATGAAAAAATATTTCTAATATTAAGACAATCAATATATATCATTTAAAATATAATTATAGTTAGATTATTTTTTAGAGTATTTGATGATTTTTTTAAGTTGAATTTTTTATTGATGTATTATTGTTTTAATATTTTAAAGTTTTATTATGTAAATTTTAATTTAGATTAAAGGGTTGAATTCGTTGTTAATTTAGAATAAAATTTAAAATTATTGGTTTAATGAAACTTTTTCAAAATAGTAAGTATAAGGATAAAAAGAATTTATTTGGAGATACACAAAGTTTTTCATATATCAAGATATTAGAAATGATTAAGCAGACACAATAATATTTCATTTTTTGACTGTTTATTAAGTTATAGATCTGTACAATATTTCCCCTCTTAGGAAAGTAGCACCATGCAATGCTAGTGTCCAATTCTAATACTAATGTGCTCTCTTTAATGACTATCTATAATTTTTAGGAAAGTTGCAGGAGCTTCTAGAGGTCTTGTAGGTGATTTTGTGTTGCTTGGGGACTCGTTTGTGTTATTATTTTAGTTGAATCTTATCCAAAACCCTAATGAATACCTACACATATGAAATAATGAATGAATCAAATGCAAAAGGAAAAGAAAAAATTGGGTTGTGGTATGTTACAATCGTGCAGAGTAGAACCCTTATTGTCTTGGTCATTGACTATATTAACCTTAATGTTAGGGGTCTTAGATTGCATGTTGTTCTCACTTAGAGAATGTGCACCATCAACTTTCAGAGTATGCTAAAATGATTTTTTTCCTAGGCCTTTCTTTGATCAAGCATGCAAATCTCTAGGTGTGAAAAATAAATAGTATGCAGAGTATTTGAGTTGTACTATATATTGATTTTATGTAAATAAGTGCTAAAATAGTAAGTGCTAGATGTAAAATGCCTTGTGAGGCTCTTTATATAAGAGGATCTTTGTTTTTAATATAATACCCTTTTTGCTAGATGATAATTCATAAAAAAAGATATAAAAAATATAAGAGAAGGCTCACAGAGGGGTTAGGACTCAAATATGGGTGGAAAGGCCTCTCAGACAATAGAGCCACAAGTGGAAACTAGTCCCATATAGTGTTACTATATTGAAAGTGTAACTAGTGTCCTAAGCCTTAGAACAGAGCTAAAATTAGGGAGGATAGGCTAGGGGCCCCTATGACTGGGAAAAGGTGACCTATGATTGCTAGGAGTGTCATAAACAGGTAAAATAAGACACCAAAAATATTTAGACTCAAAATGACCATGTGAATAAGGACTATAACCATCACTATGACTCTCATGTGACAGATCAACAAAAGACATATTACTTGTGGTTGCTTGACCAAATTAGGGTGTTTACACCATCAAAGCTTGATTTAGTACTCCATTTTTACAACTAGTTTGATTATGTGGTTAATTACCAAGAAATCAACACTCATAATCTTTGGCTATATTATTTTGAATGGGAAAAAGGGATATATATATGCTATCAATATTATCATTTTGTATAATAGGCAGTTTAGAGTAAGTGAGCAAGCCTTGGGCTTGTGCATTAATTTGATAAGGTAGCTTCAAGTGTTTGTAAGATTGTTTAAATGACTGGTAAGGTCTAGAATGCTAGTCTTACTAGTTGTTTAAGTATATTAAATCATTCCCAAAACTCTATAATAGTTATTTAAATTCACATAATTCACTATAAGGATCAATAGATCTAGCTGGTGGATTGACTGCAATAGGGATAGGTGTTAACGAAGGGTTAGCAGTAGGTTGATTGGGTGGTGGTTATAGAAAGAGGGGCATGAGAGGTCTAGGAGTATTCTTTCCATCTTGAATTATATAATTCTTATCCCTTAGCATAAAATCATATGCATCATGGAGTATTACTCCTCCCAGAAATTAGACCATTACAACTATATCACTATTTAGAGCCCTTAGATAATATAAAAACATTATATTTGGATATGGATTGAACAAGGGTGGTATTATGTCCCATACTCTTTAGAATATGAAATTAAAATCAAACATTAGCTCATGTGGGGATCTCTTAATAGTGGTAGGATACTCCATCAAAAATAAGTGGTCACTCTTGTCTTCAAACTAATTGCATAATTTTTCTCCTAGCTCATCCTAGTTTTGAATGGAGTTAGGTGTCAGACTCCTATACCGTTTTATGGATATTAATTTTAAATAAAAGGTGAGTATCATGATTGATACATTATCTTTAATTACATTATGGATTGAGTAGATGTTATCAATATATTTTATATCTTCTTCAGGGCTGGTAACATTCTCACTAGTAAAATATGACAAGATTTTAAGTTCTAAAATTGGAATGTCATCATACTAAGCAACAACCAAAGGACTACCTCAATTAAAGGGAAAAAAAAAATTATTTATTTGGGCAACCATAAAGGAAATAGGAATTAATCTTCCACTATGTAGGGTAAATCTATGAAAAGAGGGGGTAGACTAAGCTCTTGGGGAAGATTGTCTTGAATTGCTAGCTCTCCTAATAGGAGACAGGATGCTCTAACTCTTATTCTTATATAAGGTATGGGTAATTTAATAGAATGAAAAATAATAGCTCTTGAAAATGATATTGTTTGTCTTGGAAAATAGATAGAGCACTAATATTTGTAAACCAAAAGAAATCAGAGTTGTTAGGTGCTCTATAGATTGTCTTCAACACTACTGACCAATAATAACACAAAAATTTTAATAAAATATTTGATGTGGTCCCACCATGAATGGTAAAAACTATTATCACTCAAACTATGCACCCAATAAATTGGAAGATGATTCAAAGAGATAATGGGATCATCCCCCAAGGTGTAGGACTCTTGCACTTCTTGGGATGAACCTTCAAAGTAAGCTAACTTCCTTCTAATCTAATTGCACCTAGTTTAGGACCAATGTGAAAACCTACAAATAGCATAAAGTAAATCTAATAATAATCTTAAATCTAAAATTCTTGGGGGCAAAGGGAGAAGGAATGTTGAAAGGGAAATGGTGATGCACCAATATTAGATAGAGCACCTCTATAGGCCTTGAAGAACACAATAAAAGTTTTAGAAGATGAGGAAATATAATATAATCTCCAAAATATATGATTTAATTACATAAGTAATTTGCATGGAGGTGTAGGATATAATACAACATAAAGAGTGATGAAAAATGATACACATGTGGCGTTTGTATAGACCTATGTACACACAACATAAAACCTATAAGAGAGAGAGAGATAATTTATACATAAAGGTGGTGGGGGATGGAAAAAGATGAGAGGGATGAATATTATCCACAGGAAAAGATCAACAAACCATAGAATGCAGACAAAATGCAATAAAAATGGGGAAAGACAAACTATTAAAATACAAGGCTCAAACGATAAAGGGATTTGGAGGGCAAATTTTGGAAAAATTAATGTGCTCAAAAAAAATTTACCATTTTATAATGTAAGACCCATAATTTTATATGTAATGGGAAGCCCATAGGTCATTGATTATAATTATGAATGCAGTTGAGAAAATTCAATGAATATCAAAATTTGAGACATAATTTCTTTGTAAATCAAATAGGGATGGCCAAAGTTAATTGGGATCTTGATTACATCCTTGAGGAATGGTGATGCTTATCTTAAACCTAAAATTCTTATCTCTACACATTCTCTCATTGGTTCTGCAACAACCAATATTTAATCACTCAAAGACCAAAGTTTAATTTTCAAGCTTTCGTGCACAAGAATGTAGCTATAGATATATTAGAATTACTTGCCTTGGAATATTTGGACCTGGTTCTATGATTTTTGCTTTCAATTATACTCTTCATAGACTTACATTCCATATGTATCATTAATACACTCCTTTATCTTGTATTCTCTAGTCATCCTTATTTTGTGATAGTCACATTTGCCTTGAATTTTGTAGATTCAAGCTCAAGTCAATTCACAATGTCAACTAAAACATTCTTTATTTTGTTTTTCATCTCAAAATTTTGTGATATTTATACCACCATCCTTTGATTTTGAAAATATTATTTTTTATGGTTTTGATAGTTGGATGACCCATCAAATTTAAGCTATAGTATTGGTGAAGTCATCACTGCCACATGTATTCATTTCAACAACCTTTTCCTTTTCCTTTGTTGTGCCATTGGCTCTACTCTTGTGGGTTCTAATTTTTCCACTTGGTAGCCCTTCAACATTTATGGGATTTAGCTTTATAGTTCACTTTTATCAACTTCATATTCCCATGACATATATATGCCCACCCAATTCCCTTATGTTTTCCCCTCAATTATTGCCATGCATCACCTCCTTGGCTCTTTGCCCTCTGGGCAAATGGTCAAAGGATACAAACTTCCATGATTTTGAACTCTCTAAGAAGCTGCCACATGGATTTTCTTCAATTCCTCAAAACAACAAGGGATTGAATTTTGGCTTGATATTTTAATGCCCCCAAGTTTTTGAACTTTTATGCTTTAAACACCTCTATGTTTCTATACTTCCAAAGTCTTTTAAGACTTAGAAAACTTTCTAAAGATTTCACCTCTAGGTTTGTTGATATTTTGCACTTATATACAACTTTATCAAAGTCTATGAAACTTTTGTAGACTATATCCATGTAAAACCTCCAACTCATTTATGTCTAGGATCATAAAGGCCAACTTTTTAGGATATGTTAAGTCTTTTTTAACCTTTTGACTTGGCCCCTTTTTGTCAAACTTTGACCTGGAATTTTGAGAATACTTCCCTGTTGATCCTAAAGCTTTGAACTAAATTCAAATGCTACTTTATGAGGATAAAAATGGTAAACATTATGGTGACCTCTATGGGTCACTTCCTTGCTAAGTTGGAACTCAATATCCTTTGAAACAATCCATTGGGCATGGGATCATTTAATAAATCAACACACATCAATCTATAAGTATAACTTAGATGCAACCCACTCGACTTACCACTAAATGAACTAAACTAAGATTCACCCTTCAACCAAAAGAAAGTAAGGAGAAAGAAAAAACATGCAACAACATCTAAGGAAATAAAATGACTAAAATAATATGCCACAACACTTAAAGGAATTAGAAATGTAACTAGACTACTACATACAAATTGATAATAACTTCAAGAGGAGTGATTTAGATGTATCCCATTGGTTGGGATCGGTAGATATTCTCCATTTGGTCTTGAAAGATAGAAAGTATTGGCCTACTTTTAGCCTATGATGATATATGGAACACTCCTTATTGCATTAAAAATTATGTGCATCCCATCTTAGCACTAAGTCTCCTTCTTAGAATCTTTTATTAATAGCCTTCTTGTCAAAGTTTCTCTTCATTTGAGCTTGATGAAGCTCTAATGTGTGCATCACTTTCCCTCTAGTTTCTTATAACTCCATCAGTTCAACTATCCTCACCACCATATGATCATTTTCAATTAGATCTAGTTGGTGGGAAAGTTCTAGTGATGGAAATTCAAGTGACATAAGCAGCCTGGCCTCTCTTCCATATACCAACATGAAGGGAGAATTTCCTATTACCATTTTTTAAACTATTATGTTTTCCAAAAGGGATTCTTTTAATACAATGTTTGGAATAAACTACATAACTTATTTTGTTATAACTTCTAAACCACATTCCTACAAAATGTTTTCAGTATGTAAATGATAATGTATATGGTCAAAAACATCATAGTGCATTGAAAATTCAACACGTTGGATATAACAAAAAGTGGTGCATGTGGGATTTATTTTTACATAAAAGGTTTTGACCATCTCAATATATATTTCACTGATAGATATTTTTGGATGTTCCAAAAACAGAGTATAATTGTGTTTTTGCCATTTCTAAGAAATGTTTTAGATATAGTTCAGAGTTGTGAGAAACAACTCTTATTTTCATTACATATCTTGTATTGGGTGAAACTCTTGTAATATCATTCCAAAAATGTGCAAGTAAATATTTGAGAGCATTGGCTATAGCCTTGTCCTTTTGTGGAGGCTTATCAGAAAATGCCTAGAGCTCATTAGTATTGGCATCATTAAGTATATGGCATATTTCAATCACTTTCATTAATGATTTTCTATTTATCTTCAGTGCTCAGCTTATCTTTGAAATCAAACATTTATCTATGTTTGACCACTTATTTCACAAGTTATAATTATACGTTGGGCAACATTACAATCTTTATTATATGATGTTATCTATAGTATGATATGCATCATGTAAATTTTTAATAATTTCATTGTTTTCACCATCCATATTAGATTTTCTTAGTCCTAGGGTGTAATTGTAGGTCTCATGTTAATAAATTCCATGAATGAAACAAATAATTGACAATTTTGACTATCAAAAATTAAATTTTCAAATGAATTATCCCAATTTTTTCAGTGATTCTTCTTGAATGGTAGTCAAACATTGTGTTATGCATTGGTTTCAAAATATTTTCATTAAATTCAATTAAGTACTTACCTTTTCTATGCAAAATCATTGGAGGTGTTGTTAAAGGAGGAATTTCTTGAGAGGGTGTTTCAAAAAAATTATGTTCACTCCTAGTTTCTTCATTGTCACTTTAAATATTTATTATTTCCATGGCATTTTATTCATTTTTACTTTCATCATTATGTTTTTCCATGAAATTTTCTTCATTTTTAGGGGGCAAATCCTCATGCATATATTCAACATCAATAAAATCAAAAACTTTATATTTTGAATGTGGACTTGCAAAATAATTTGGACTATTAGGTAAAAATTCATCATAATTATTGAATTCATCATTGTCAATTTCATCATTCTCTATGACATTTGATTCATTATGGATAGTGTTTATACCTTGTCTTGAGTAAAATGTTTGAATTTTTACCTTTTATTTTTCTCTCAGATCTTGTAGTTTCTCTAGTGTTTTGTGTTCTTACTACTTTCTTTTCCTTGAATGAGAATCACCACCCATTACTAGATAAAGAACAATTTGATTCCTTTTTATGGTGGGGTCCCAAAGAACAATTTGATTCCTTTATCTTCATTGTGCAAAGTGAATAATGATGTAGAGAGTGTAAGTGGGGTCGTATTTCTTGAAATGCCCTAATAAAAACATTAGACACAGAGTTTTATCTATTGTTACAATAACACATATGCACTATAATGTGTAAACATTATAGCATGTATTTTTTATGACTATTATATCATTATAGTTATATATCATATTATTATGATATATGATTATATTATGTGATCCAATCTTATGTTATATTATTGTGTGATGTAATATAGACTATGCAATATTATTATGTCATGTAATCCTATATAATTACCTTCATATTTTCATTTGTGATACAATTATAGCATCAATTCAACCTTTTTGGGCATCTTATATAATTTATTGAACCATAATTTAGGTTCACAAGTCTATATTTCCCCAAATAATGTCTTTAATTGTACTAATTGACTAATTAGATCAATTCATGATTAATTTAGCCCCAAATCACGTCTTGTTCTTGTTTAGTTAAGTTGAATAGTCTGAAATTGGCCCCAATTTCCTTTTGACATTAAATTAGTCTTTTTTTAATGATATTAGGTCAATTGATCCCCAAATTACATTCTATATAGTCAAAATTAGGTTCACAGGGTTTGATTTCCTCCAACTTGCATAAACTAATTATAACCTAAACCCTAAGCCATAATTAAGGTTTAATGGGATCAATATGGCCAAAATCACATCTCTAATTACACCAATTAACTAATTTAATCAATTCATGACATAATTGAAGTTAATTTATCCCAAAATCATGTCCTACTCATGTAGTTAATTTGAAGGGGCTAAAATTGGCTTTAATTTCTTTTGAGATTAAATAGGTGGACTATTTAGCTTATGATGTTATGATAGTGGGTCAATTAACCCCCAAATTACATCCTACGTAGTCAAAACAATGTTTACGAGGTTGAATTTAATCTAAATTGCATCATTAATTGTAACAATCGACTAATTGGATCGATATGTGAGGAAATATGAGTTAATTTCTAGTCCCAAATCACATCTTATACTTGCATTTAGTTTTAATGGGTTCATATCTTCCTAAATTACTTTTGTATTTTCATTTATGATATAATTAAAGGGTCTATTAATCCATATGTTACATCCTATACAATTGATTGAGCCATAATTAGGTTCATAGGGATTAATTTAGCTCAAATCATGACTATAGTTGCACTAATTGACTAATTGGATCAATTCATGAATAATTCAGCCCCAAATCATGTCCTACTCTTGTATTTAGGTTGAACATGGGCTCACATTATCCCCAATTTCCTTTGTGGTTTGATTGGAAAACTATTTTCTTTATTTTGTTATTATATTGGAGTCAATTAAACCTAAAATTACATCCTATATATTCAAAAGTAGGTTCACAAGGTTTAATTTCATCTAATTTGAATCAAACAATTATAACCCTAAACCCTAAACCATAACCCATAATTTAGTTATAGAGGGATAATTTTGGCCCAAACCACATGTGTAACTACACTAATTGACTAATTAGATCAATTCATGATATACTCGAAGCTAATTATTACTCAAATCATGTTATGCTCTTGTAATTAGTTTGAAAGGGCTCAAATTGGTCATAGTTTCCTCCTAGATTGAATGAATCAGCTATTTATTTCATTATAATATGACATTAGGGTCAATTTCACTTAAAATCACATATATACAATTGAAACTATGTTTGAATATGGCTCAATTTTTACAGAATCATGTCATTGATTGCACCATTTGACTAATTTCCTTAGTCTATGATGAGATCAAAGCCAATCACATTTTATAGTTGAAATTAGCTTTAAGGGGCTCGTATTGACCCTAAATGCCTCCACAATTAAACCAATCTACTATTTCATTCATTACTGTTAGGTTATGGAGCTAAAAGCTTCACTGATGCAAACATGGAGGAGGTTACTGAGTTACAAAGAAACCGACGTCGGTTATGGGTCGGCTGACATCAGTTAGATAGGCACCGATGTCGGCAGCCTATGTGTGCATGCGCTTCCAGAACTGGTCTTATTTTAGACAGACAGTTTGTTTTCATGTAAAAGACTAATTTTAGTCTTGAGTCTACATTTCTAATTATTTTAATTAGAATTCTAATTATTGTTTGCATGGGATCTATATAATAGACTCATGGGGTTGTATTGTAATCAAGGACAAGGGAGAGATCCTTCCGATTGTAAGATCTAGGTTTTCAGGTGTGCAAGACCAGGTTGATCTGCAGGTTGTTGCAAGATCAGGGGAGATCTACATGGTAAGTAAGATCATTTAATTTGTAGGTTGTGCAAGATCAAGGGAGATCTACTTGGAGTACTTTGAGCACTTGTGTACTGGCAGTATTGTTACTGACTAGTGGAGGGTACAACTCTGTGTTTGAGTTGTGGTTGTAATTAGTTGTGAGAGAAAGAACTCTTGAGGGAGAATTACTGGTATGCCCAAGAGGTGTGGGAAGAGTGTAATCTCTTCATTGTATTTCCTTCTAGATGAGTTGAATACAATTGTGTATTATCTCTCAAATTTTGTGTTGTTTCTGATTCTAGTTACTTATTACTTCTGGTTAAATTCCGTGTTTAGTTGCTTATACAAGGTAATCAATTGTGCTCCTAATCCTAACAAAGTGGTATCAGAGCGAGGTTGTAGGTTCACAGAGCCTAGTTCAGAGCAGGTTAGTGTTTGATTATAGGTCACTCTCAGGGGTTTCTGATTGAGTGGGAGTAAAGCAATGGCAGAAGAAAGTAAGCTAAGAATGGAGAAATTCAATGGCAAGAATTATCAATTATGGAGGATGTAGATAGAAGATTATCTGTATAAAAAATATATGTACTTACCATTGGGTGGGGTTGCAAGCAAGCCCACAGATATGAAAGATGAAGAATGGAATGTTCTTGATCGGAAGGCTCTTGGATCTATAAGGTTGAGCCTGGCATCGTCTGTGATTTCTAGCTTATCACAGGCTAAGACAACGGTAGAGTTAATGGAATATTTGGAAAATTTATATGAAAAACCCTCAGCTTCAAATAAGGTATTTCTTATGAAGCAATTATTTAATTTGCAAATGTTGGATGGTGGATTGGTACACAGTCATCTTAGTGATTTCCATGGATTAGTAAATCAATTAATTTCAATCAATATTGTTCTTGATGATGAAATTAAGGCTCTCTTAATCTTATGCTCATTACTTGAAAGTTGGGATAGTTTGGTAATGGTAGTTAGTAATACTACGTCTGCTTCAAATATCTTGAAAGTTGATGATGTTGTTAGTGTAATCTTGAATGAAGAAATTCATAGGAAAAGCACAGGTGAATCATCAGGGAATGCTTTAAGTGTTGAAATTAGGGGAAGGTAAAGAGATAAGATCAAGTAAGGGAAATCAAGGTCAAAGATAGGCAAGAGATCCAAATCTAGGTATGGCAGAATAATCTACTAGAATTGTGGAAAGGCAAGGCATGTAAAGAAAAATTATTGGTTGGTTAAAGATCAGCATGAAGGAAATGAAGAAGCAGATGTTGTAGATATTGTTGCACAAGATGCTCTTGTATGTTCCTTGGATAATGTGGAATCTTGGGTTTTAGATTCGGGTGCCTCTTTCCATGCAACCCCAAATAGAGAATTTTTTCATGAATATGTCTAGGGAGACTTTGGAGAGATTTATTTAGAGGATGGTAAGCCTTGTCAAATGGTTGGCAAAGGGAAAGTGAAGCTGAAATTGCAGATGAGCAACACATGGGTGTTGAAGGAGGTCATGCATGTCCCAGTCCTGAAGCAAAACTTGATTTTTGTTGGAAAGTTGGGTGATGAGGGATGCACAATAACTCTCACAGTGGATTCTTGGAAAGTTTCCAAGGGTGCACTTGTTTTAGCAAGAGGTAAGAAAGTAGGTACTCTTTATCTATCTACTTCTATTACTGATTCTCCTTCTAGTTTATCTACTTCAGATGTAGATGCGAAGATGTGGCTCCGTAGGCTTGGTCACATGAGTAAGAAGGGGATGCATGTTCTTGAGTCAAAAGGTAAGAGTTTAGATCTAGAGAGCATAGATCGATATTTCTATAAGCAATATAAGAAAGTGAGGTTTCTTGAAACACATGCTACAAGAAAGGATCAAGTTTATGGCATAAAGAGGAAATCTGATGTTTTTGACAAGAACAAGAAAGCCTTGGTTTTCAAGGAGAAGATGATGGATAGAGATCAGCTCAAGGGGCTAAATAATTCTGAGCAGGGCAGTTTGGACAAGGGTATGATTCAAAGTAAGCTTATAGGTAAAAAGTCATCACTCACAAGAAAACACAGTTATCGATGTCGGTCAGGTGGAACCGACATCGAATAGGCAGGTACCAATGTTGGTCATGTGTAGGCTAGAGTCGATGGTGTTGAGCAGGTGGAGACTGACATCAGTCAGGGAACCGATGTCAAAAACTAGGACACTAATGTTGGTCAGGGAACTGGCATCAGTGATCAGGTGGGATCGACATCGATCAGGTGCAGACCAAGGTCGACCAAAAAATGGATTTTGGGCAGACAGCAAGCTGTCAAGGAATCTCAAATGCCCATGAGGAGGACTAAAAGGGTAAATAAGCCTCAAATTTGTTATTCCCCTTCTTTAGACTACTTGTTGCTCACTGATGGTCAAGAACCAAGAAGTTTTAAAGAAGCAGAGCAGGTAGAATCTAAGAAATAGTGGGAGCATGGCAAGAATGAGGAAGTTGATTCC
This sequence comes from Torreya grandis, assembly GCA_037957365.1. Taxonomy (NCBI): domain Eukaryota; kingdom Viridiplantae; phylum Streptophyta; class Pinopsida; order Cupressales; family Taxaceae; genus Torreya; species Torreya grandis. Next base: position 1,731,844 of record JARHVA010003584.1, read on the forward strand.
TTACAAGAGAACCAAATGGGAGATTTGGTAGAGTTGCCAGCTGGAATGAAAGCACTGAAAGATGAATGGATTTCTTGGTTAAAGAAGAGAGAGAATGAACACGTGAGACAGAAGGCTAGGGTATATGGTCTTGAGCAAGCTGCAGGACAATGGAGGTTTGACAGGTGTATGACAAAGCATGGCTTTAGTCAATGTCAATGTAACCATTGTGTTTTCTTTACCAGGTTGGATAATATTAGCTACATTATCCTATTATATTATGTAGTGTGTATGCTTGTTGCAGGGTCACACATGTAGGGAGTTGCTGAGCTAAAGGTAAAGTTAGTTCAGAGGTGTGCCATGAAGAATTTGGGAGTAGTAAAATTCTTTGGCATGAGTATTCCTAGAGACAGGGAAGATCACAAGTTGATTTTGTCTTAGGATGATTGTGTGAATAGGGTAGTGGCAAGGTTCAAGATGCAGGATGCAAAACCGGTTAGCACACCTATGGATGGATAGTTCATAGAACAGTGTCCTAATTCACATGATGAGGTTAAGTACATGTGTACTAGACCTGATATTGCCCCAGTAGTGGGAGTTGTTAGTGAGTTTGTGGCCAATCTAGGAAAGAAGCACTGGAAAGTAGTTCAATGGATTCTCATGTATCTAAGAGGGACCAGCAGCAGGTATACATGTAATGCAGGGTCAGGGACTTCTCTACATGGGTATGTAGATTCAGATGTGGTAAGGGACTTGGATGACAGGTGTAACACCATAGGATGTGTGGTGGTTAGTCTTCAAGATTGAACTTGAAGAGGGATACAAGCCAGGAAACAAATTAGATGATGTACAGGTATAGGTACAAATTCAATTATTTATCTCCAAGTGGGAGATTGTTAGGTTGTGGAGCTAAAAGCTTCACTGATGCAAACATGGAGGAGGTTGTTGAGTTATAAAGAAACTAACATCGGTAGTGCAACTGATGTCGGTCATCTTTAGTGTTCACAGTAACTGACGTCGGTTATGGGTCCGCTGACATCAGTCAGACAGGCACCGACGTTGGCAGCTTGTGTGTGCATGCATTTGCATGCACTTCCAAAACTGGTCTTATTTTAGATGGACAGTTTGTTTGCATGTAAAAGACTAATTTTAGTCTTAAGTCTATGTTTCTAATTATTGTAATTAGAATTCTAATTATTGTTTGCATGGGATTTATATAATAGACTCATGGGGTTGTATTGTAATCAAGGACAAGGGAGAGATCCTTCTGATTGTAAGATCTAGGTTTGCAAGTGTGCAAGACTAGGTTGATCTGTAGGTTGTTACAAGATCAGGGGATATCTACATGGTAAGTAAGATCATTTGATTTGCAGGTTGTGCAAGATCAAGGGAGATCTACTTGGAGTACTTTGAGTACTTGTGTACTGGCAGTATTGTTACTGACTAGTGGAGGGTACAACTCTGTGTTTGAGTTGTGGTTGTAATTGGTTGTGAGAGAAAGAACTCTTGAGGGAGAGTTACTGGTCTACCCAAGAGGTGTGGGAAGAGTGTAATCTCTTCATTGTATTTCCTTCTGGATGAGTTGAATACAATTGTGTATTGTCTCTCAAATTTTGTGTTGTTTCTGATTCTAGTTACTTATTACTTCTAGTTAAATTCAGTGTTTAGTTGCTTATACAAGGTAATCAATTGTGCTCCTAATCCTAACAATTACATGATGAGATTGGAATTTATAGAGGTTAAAACCACATCTTATACATGTCAAACTTGTATCTATCATTAAACCAAATAATTATTTACTTCATTTTATGAATAAATTGGAGCCAATTGATGCCCAAATCACATTTTAGAGTCGTAATTAGGCTAAAGGGACTCAAATACCCTCCAATCACCTTCAAAATGAACTAAACGACTATTTAGTTTATTTTGTTATGATATTAGGGTGTGAATTGATTTATTAAAACTACATTATTCACTTGTTGAATATGACTATCTCAAACTACATACAAAAACTTGAAAACATAGGGTTAATTTATAACAATGTTGTTAGTGTAGGATATTTATTTTCCTATCATTTAGCTTGCTTAGTTGTGTTTATACATTAGGAAGTTTATCTCACATGTATTGGGATGTTGGATCCTTGCCTTTCTTCCACCTATTTAGGAGAATTTAGTCCCACAAGCATGGTATGTTTGGGATATCCTAACGTTTACCTATATGTATAATCCTTTAGAAGCTTTATTGATATGGAATATTTGGAGTCTTCTAGATTGTATTGTGTTACTTAGATAGGAGTTGTCCAAATTGTGAGATATGATAACTTTGAGAATTGTGAGAGTTGTGAACTTAGTGAGATGTAAGCGTTGAGTATTTGTATGTAATCCATATCCATTATATAAATACATTTATTATAGATTCTACTCATTTCTTGATTTCTATGCTTCAATGGATTTCTATGTTCAATCTTTCATTCATTGGTCTTAGATATCCAACATTTAACAAATCTTACATTGTATCATATCCATTCTAATAGTTGTTTGATATTTGAATCTTGGTGGGATTTGATTATTGCATTCCTGTTATTTTCTTGAATTTATTTTTTAAGGGTTGGGTGGGATTTCTCAAAAACTTATGCAGATCTTTATAGCTAGTGTCTCCAAAATAAAAATAGACCATGTTATTAGATTTAGAGTGTGCCAAAACCTTAGGATTGGCTATAATCATGACCTAGTTTCATGACAACCATTTTTAAGGGTTTAGGTAGTTTTCTTGGCTTTCACACATTTGCATACTATTAGAGTAATCAATTAGAAAATGGTTTCTACATTTTTTTTGGGTTTTATAGATTACCAAATGGGTCTTTGCCATTTTTACAAAACACTAAACAAATTTTCATAGATTTGAGTTATTGTAGGTTTTTTCACCATTTTTATCTTGTTCATGTGACTTTTCTACAAAATTTAAGACTTAAGAAAATTTTTGACTTCTTTAGGCCATCCTTCACATGGTGACACATCCATAAACACACATGCATTTTCACATGTTCATAGGCTGAAAGGTCAATCATCTAGACCCTTCACCACATAGATGATGAGATCCTAGATGATGTAACCATGAACTTCACACCACATGCATACTAGGTCCCAAGGCCTTCTAGTCTGACCACTAATGCCATGATGGTGTGAATTCCATGTGTTCATGCCTCATGTTTATATGTGGCCCAAGGCATGATGGCCTAACTGTCAAATTTACAATGACATAGATCAACCCATCACACATCCATAGGTCCAGAGGACATCATCCAAGCATGTGAGGATATGGATTCACTCTTGAATGTAGTGATAGTGTATTAATGTATCAATTTTAATGCTAAGAGTTCCTTGTGATGTGTGTGTAACTATCAAATTTAAGAGAGGGATTTGTGACACTATTCATTGATAAAAAAGGGACATTTTGGGAGTGACATCACTCCCCAAGTCACATCATATGTAAAATGACATAATCAAGGAGGAGAGTCCTCATCTTACCCCTTATCCCCTAGTCACATGAGGAAAGCACCCAGATTAGCCCTTAGCCCTTGGTCACATGAAAATAAAATCCATGGTCACTTACAACCAAAAAATGCTTAACTTTTGCTCAAGGGAGGCTTAAGTCTTTATTTTTAAAGTTTATGCATAAAAAAATTCATTTTGGGAAGTTGATCAAAAAATTTCCACCACTATTGCTATAAAATTTTCATGTGAGCATATTTTCAAACATGCATAACTTTTTATTGGTAGCTCAAATTTGAGTGTCATCTTATTCAAAAGTGCTTATTTTTCATGCTCTATGCATTGGAAATATTTTTGGTCATTCTACATCCACATAAGTTTTCACATATTGTAATTTTTGGATGCATTATTGGCTAATCTTGACATCTCTCTAATTCTTTATACTTATGCACTTACTACTCAAGATGCATTGTCGATTGTGCCCAATGTCTATACAAGTGTGTTTGTGTCTAAAACATTACAGGGGGTCATTTTTTATATTTATTAAGTTTTATTGTGTACTTTTTGGTGTTTATTCTACACATTCCCATTTTCTACATTGTGTTTATTCCTACACTTACTACTAATTTGGATGCATTCTTGGTTGTGTTTGACATCTTCATGAACATGCATTGTTATTGTAACTAGGGGTCATTACAGTTGTTTTGTGTAGTTTTAAACTTATTTCATGTCTTATCTCATTCATTTCATCTTCACTTGAGAGAAACTCATGGTGGAAAGTTGATTCTACACTAATGGTTCTTCTTAGAAATACCAATTATGCTTCTTGGTGTGATTACATGGAACACTTGTTCATGAGAAAGAATCATACTCCATTTCTATATGGATAGGTACCTACCCCTTCTGAATCAAGTCAATTAAATAAGTGGGCTAAACTTGTGACAAAGTTTTTGGCACATTACTATTACATGTCTCTATGGATCTTTATTATCATACAGAACATTTAGCATGTCCCTACACTATTTAGAGTATCCTACAATCTCTTTCTAGAGATCTTACTAAGATTTACATCACACCTCCTCCTCCACTTCCTATCATATCTTTAGAGACTATTGTACTCTCTCATCCTACTCCTATTTCTTGTAATGACACATCCATGGTGGACAGTGCTCTTCCTTCTATTGAGTCACCATTATAAGATGAGAATTTGCCAAACCTTATCTTTCCTACTATAGATTCTACTTTTGTCCCTATTCCATATGTTACTCTTTTAGAGACTTCAAGGGTTGATACTTTAGATGAATCTATTATTTCTAGTGAGAGCATTGATGACTCTTCTCTTCTTAAGGATATTGAGTATACAGATCTATGTTATTCATTTGTTGTCTCTTTTTCATCTTTGATGGTTCAACTTTTCTCTCCACTTCACATAAACATTCCTTCAATGAATGTTTCTTGCCATTATTATTCATTGGCCTCACCTATACTTGATGACACTTATGATATTGAGTACATTTATAAGATTGAGGAATCTTCTTCTAACATATAAAACTATAGTAGTGATTGTGGACACACATCTACCATCTCCTTTTCACCTTCTAAATATTGAGGAGTTATTTCATGATCAACCTACCTATGGTCAAATTTTGACATTATAGGGTGTATGTATACTGCTTTAGGACTCATTAAACATTGGATAGTCTATTCCATATGTACATGGAATTTTAAAATCTTTTATTTCCTCTGATCTCATTGCATCATCATTGCATAGAGAAGTTATCACTCTTTTTATGCATGAGGAGTACAATTACTTTATTGGATTTCTATTAGGCACTTGGTGGACCCATTCACTATTTTAGGGAGATCCACTCTTCATTTCACCTTCTTCTAATAGGTCCATTTCAGTGTCATTACATTCATTTATTATTCATGATCTTTCCAGACCTATACCACACTTCTATTTTAGACCCTACTCCAAGTGTTTTGTACTATTTCCTCCTTCATCTTCCACTTTGGAATGGGTAGACTTCCAATACACCATTTGTGTTTTTCCTTTATCAAAGGGAAGAAATATTGTTTAATGCAGATGGAGATTTTTCAATCTTTAAGTAGAGGATCTTGTTAGTGACATTCATTTTTTTATCTCTATTATAGGTAGCTTCAACATCTTCTATGGGGAATTCTTAGTTATCCTATCTCTATGAACTATATTTCTCTTACTTATGCACACATTCTCATTTGTTCCTGATGTCCTTATATAATGCACTATTTCTCACTTTTCTCTCTTTCGGGGAGGAGTTTTATTCCTATGGGTTTTCTCCTTTTCCCTATTTTATGGGAGTTACATTATGCTTGAGTACCTTATCAAGCCTCATTGTTGGGACTCAAATTTTCTACCCACCTAAACTATACTTAAGGGGTGTGTTGGTTTATGATATTTTTTCCTACCATTTATCTATTTTATTTGTATTTGTAAATTTGGGAAGTTTATATCACATGTATTGGGATGTTGGCTCCTTGCCTTTATTACACCTATTTAGTGGAAGTTAGTCTACATGCATGTTATGGTTGAGATTATCGTAACTTATACCTATATGTACATCCCTTTGAAAGATTTATTGATATTCAATATCTGGAATCTTCAAGATTGTATTGTGCTACTTATATAGGAGTTGTGTATGTTTTGAGCTACGATAACTTTGACAGTTGTGAGAGTTATGAGCTTAGTGAGCTATAATCTTTGAGTCTTTTTAAGTAATCCATCTCCATTATATGAATACATGTATTATAGGTTCTACTCATTTATTAATTTCTAAGCTTCAATAGATTTGTGTGTTTGATCTTCCATTCATCGATATTGGATGTCCATTATTGGATGAAACTTATGATTAATTCATTGTATTCTAGGACAAGTGCATAGTAGGTAAATAGTGTTTCACTACATTATTATCTAATAGTGTGACTTGATTTGTGTTAATTGTGTATTAGATCTAAAAATATGATTTGGTTTTCCTATGTCTGAATACTATCTAATTTTTATGCATATCCTCTTATATATGTGGATCACCTGCAAAATCAAAACCCTAAGTTACACATTTACACAAATAATATCAAAGGCAAAGGGGGAAAAAGTCAGGGTGTAGTATATAGTCAAGTTATACTTATAAAAACCCTTATTTATTGAGTGTTTCATACATTGTCCAAGTGGACCTCATGATAAATTAATTATCCTTTTAAGGAAGATCATATAGATATAAATATTAAATTTAATTATAATGATTGACAAAGGATTTACTAAACCTATAATAAAACAATGTTAAATTGGCCAATGAATGTATTAATAGATCATAATTACAATAAGGATCTTTGATAAATAGATTGATGGTTTTGAAATTACTTTTTCAAAAGAGTGTTAGATAGAGTAACTAAAAGTTTTAGGTGAGACACTTGATATTCTCTTATAGGAGAATATTTGAATTGATTATGATTACTGACCTATTGTCACACATAGGAAATTTGTTAGAAATCATGTCATTTTTAAAAACTAACTATTAGGGTGCAATAGACAAGCCTACACTTACAGATAGGTCCATAGTGTGTCCTTATCTAGCTAGTAAACACTTTTCTAGAATGGATAGGAGATTATGGAACCAGAATGAAATATAGTATCTATTGATTATGGATGAATATGAATAAATTAGGGAAGTATGGAAGATGTTATACATAATCTCAATACTTTTAAAGATTTCATATTGATAAATATTTATTAGAATGGTGAATTTCCAAATCAAGGTAATGATGTCAAGGACAAGCATTGTCAAAAAATTATTGATTAAATATCAGTGTCTATGTCCCCCTCTACTTTATTCTAGTAATGAATAAATCAATAGAGTAAAGAAAGTGTGATACCTAAATATTTATACACACTCTATCATTTTCATGGAGATGTGCATGCCCCCTTATTGAGGCATGTGGAGAAGTGTTGAATTGAGAGTGATCAAGAATTAATTTTAATAATCAGTGTATATGCTTGAGTTTAAAATATATATGCTTCAACTCTCAAAGAGTACACTATAATGTGTGAAGAGATGGGCACCAACAACATGGTTCACTAAAGTGCAACCAAAAAACCGAGTGTCACTAAGCTCTCATGTGGCACACTTGTTTAAATAAAAGAGTATAGGTAATAACTAGTACATGAATCACTAAAGTGAAAACAAGACATGGATCATCACTAAGCTCAAACTTGGTTCACTTGAAAAAGATGAATCACACCGCTGTATAGACAAATCTAGATTTGAACTATAAATTCTTAAAACTTGATATTTGATTCTTGAAAAAGATAAAATATGATTTTTGAAACCTAGTAGCTTGGTAATGAATGAATATCATTCCCCATGTATTTTATATAGTTCCAAATGTGATATTTTAATAACTATTTGAAGCCTTGTAACTATCTTTACACAAGTGTGTTTATGCTTAAGTAGTTGTAAGAGTGGAGTGCATAAGCAAGTTGAATGCCCCCATAATTTGAAATTTAAGATTTTTCCACATTGTAACCTATCATATATAAAAATGTATTTTTTCAAATATATCATTGTGATTCCCCCATTTTAGATGAGTGCAATCACCTATAAATTGCTTATCTCAAAATAAAAAGTGAGATAATTTGTGAAATATATATAAACATGTAATATAATTTTCATATATTAAATTTGTTATCAAAATATTATAGATGTATCATTGAATAATTTTAATTTTTTAAACTTTTTTTCAAATCATGTAACTTTGATATATCATTATGATAATGAACGAAGCATGTAAGAAATTGTGATTGTTGCATATGTATTGTAAACATAGTATATTGAAAAATTGAAGCATTGAATCACATAGATAGTATGTGCATGATGTGTATCATGGCACCATAGATACATAAGTAGATACATAGTAGTGCATGATAAGAATCATAGCACCATAGTAGACAAATAGAAAGTGTGTAACCAAAGGCACACAATTGGCATGCAAGAAGAGTTAGAGGACACATATAAGGGACATGTAATATGTTTCAAAGAGTTAAAAAATTTAACATAGATATCACACATGAATCTTAAACATTGAATATAAGGGACATGAAAATGTCACAAAATCATAGAAGGCCAAAGGCCACACATACAAGGCATGATTTTGATGTATAAGTAAGGTGTATGTTGAAAATACAAAAGGCCAAGGGCCACGTACAATAATAATTTTTTTTTAATAGTGTTATGAAATTGAAATAAGCATATGATAGTAGTATATAACAAATGGTTATAGAATAAGTTTAGCATATGTATCTATGTTTCAGTTTAGAAAGTAACATATTCACTAAGACATATGTCAAGATAGAGCAAAAGATTAAATCATGTATTTTTCACTTTATATCTCAATATGTAAAAGATGTTTAAGATAAATACAACCTATAAGGTGTTCATAAAAAATTGAATGAGGCCCTCAAATAGGAAATGTTGTTAGGTGAAAGGCTTAACTAGCATTGAAACCTTATAAAAGTATGCCTTATATTGAAAATTGACTGATATCTAGATGTAAATGATTTTATATGTGAAAAAAATATGTAATAATTTCATGTGATAGTGTTGTAGTTATAAATAGAGAGTTAAAATGCATGCAAACAAGTGTATAATGTGTCCTTATCTTCATGTTGTGTCTTTGTCCAGATTGAATGTATATAAAAAATTCTGATGAGGAAATCTTTTGTTGTGTACGAAGATTATTTTTCACTGTGAATTTTTGCTTGGGGCACACTCAAATACCTTATGAGAAGCATTACGTATTGAAAATATGCTATGTATTCAAATAGAAGATATATTCCATAAGAAAAATTATATCCAAAAATATGAGTAGATGCCCACAGGTCTTATTTTTTTCATTTTTTGCCAATATTCTAATTTTTTTAGTGTTTTTGTAATATATGAATGTTTTTTTTTTTTCATATTTGAGAAAAGAGAAGCATGCACAATTGAAAATTACTAAAGATATGAAAATCAATATAATAATCATGGCTTTGAAAAGAGTAGAAGAAGGGAGTGAGGAAGATTCAAACAACCATCAACAAGGTGTTGAATCAAATCATGGCAAGGAGGAAGGCATGTGAGATGCCCCCAATGTAAATGTAGTGTTAAAATAATGGAAATCATGGCCATGTAAACCTATGAAAAATTAGGTAGATGTGAGAATGAAATTACATAGGAGATGTTGGAGCATGTATAGATGTGAAATAATAAGAAAATGAGTTGCCATGAAAGACATGTATACTGAAATATTAGTAAGATGATTGTTTTGGGTTGTTTGAATGGGGTTAAAGCAAATAAGGGAGCAAGTGCCCCCAAAATGAAGAGATAAATCCAAGGGATAGAATAATTTGTATTGGGTGTAAAAGAATAAGAAATAATAGATTAGTAATAAATAATTTATGTACAAGTACATACTAATTAAGGTCATCTACCCAACTAGGAGCATAGGAGGGAATAATAGAATGTGTGCAACAAATGATATCATCAATATGATGTTCATATGTGTATCCAACCTCTTGATAAGGAGTGATATTTTATACCATGGAAGTACTGCCAATAATAGAGTATATGAATATGAAGAAGAACCATATATTGTAAATTAACCCTCTAAATCATTGCTCATATACCTAAAACTTGTATCCTGATGCATGAGAGGAGATGAGGTAATAACTTGTACCTATGTTGGAACCCTATGAATAACATGTACATATGTTAGAGTAGCAATATTATTTTTCTTTTCCAAATGATCATGCTCATGTGTAATCATGTTATGTTCAAGGGTCAAAGAATAATAGTGTGTCCAATTTTTTTGCACTTTCAATCTCTCCGTAAAGTATATTTAGGTTGGGTCATTCATATTAATCAAACACATGTTTTTTTATATAATATATACAAATATGTAGTACAAATACACTTTTAAAAAAAATTTAAAGTCATTTATTATTTTTAGGATTTAGTTTTTAATTATTATTTTTTAATGTCTGCCTAGTGGGGCACAATATTATTCTTTGACACTCAATAATAGATGGAAATTTTGAAATGTCTCCATGGTCAATAGTAGGTAAATAAATTTAAATATTCCCATGTTCATAAATATATGTAAAAACTGATTTTAGAGTATGCCTCTTTGAATGTGAAACATTATCCTAAATAGTAGTATAGACTAGCTCATTACCAATTTGCTCAATAATTATACCAACCAACTATTTTGGAATAGGAGTAAGTACCATATGTTCCAATGGATATTCATATTGAATACTTTAAATTTTAACCACTTGATTAGCATGAATATACTTTAGACACTTGTGAACTATAAAATAAAATGATCTATTTTTTTGTAAACAAGGTCTTCCCATTAACATATGAAAGACATGTGCTTGGTAACACTTATAAAAAATTGGTAAATATGAGAGGTCCCACTTAAAATGTAAAAATAATGTGTCTAAGAGTATTTTGTGTATGGACATCATATGCCTTCACAACTCTAGATGTATTATGTATTTCTTGTTTTGTATATCCAAGAGAATGTATAAGTGTTATAGTGCACACAATTTTACTTGATCCATTAAACATCATGACAATATGAATATGTTACATTCCAAAATATGTTGTAATGAACAATGCATTTCTATTAGAATCATCATCAACAATTTTAAAATCATTAAATGTAATAGATGAGATAGATGTTAACTTACTTATGGTTTTAGAAATGATGCTATTAAGTGGATTCTCATGGACCTCAAGGTTTTGCTTGTCATCTTGTGTTGTATGATTGAAAAAAGACTCTTTATGCATTTTTAACTGATGGATTAGCCTCTTCATTAGGTGAGTCAATATTAATAATGTTCATATCAATGAGGTCTTGAATTTCATGTTTTAATCTCATACATTAATTAGTGGGATGTCTCACACATATATGATAATCACAAGATGAATTTCCATTAAATATTTTAGATTGAGGTCTAGACAGATCTATTTACAATGGTGGATGAAGTGTAATAATATTGCATTCAAGGATATTTTTTAGTAATACATAAAGAGGTAAAGGTAACCTTGAAAATTTCCTCATTCATTGAGCTTGGGATATATATTTATTAGTAATCTTAGTTTGGCCTTTATATGCACTAAGAGAATCCAAGTGTGTATGAAAAGTGGATTAACTACTTATTTTATTATTTTTTGGAAATCTAGTGTTTAGATCCTACATAATAAGGGTCTATGATGATAGAAAAAATATACTTTAATAGGTAAAATATAGATTTTAACTGATAATTATAAAAGAGAAGTAGAAATTAACTTATCTAGATTTGTACTTAAATAGAGGATTCTGAGACTGGCAATGGAAGAGCAGGACTGAGACACTATCAAGAATCTGAATCTAGTTTAGTGTTATAAAAATGAGTTGTTTTTTGTTTTTTGATTAAACAAGAGCACCAAAAATAGGACACCCTGATGTTTTTTTCTATAGTCCTTTCCAACATTGTTATCCTGAGGATCTAAGCTTTCTAGGTTTTGTTCACTTGGTCAATATGAGTCTGCATACCAAATTTTGAGTGCTAAAAGTCATCGAAGCTCACTGTAGATCTATTTTAGTCTTCAATACCTATGTCCATCTAAACATATACAAACAATGAATATATCAAAATCAAAAGGGGGAAAAACTGGGTTAGGGGAAGAATTATCACACAATCAAGAACCCCTATTATTCTAATTGCTACCTACATTAACCCTCAAGCCAGGGTCTTAGATCTGATGTAGTTCTCCCTTAGGTAAAATGCATAATCAATGTGCATGATAGATGAAAGATTTTTTTTCACCTAGGCCCCTCCTTGATCAATCATGCAAGTTTATGTGTGATGCAAAATGTTGAGCTATACTATTGACTAATTTTTATTATGTCTAATGTGTCAAAGTAGTAAGTGCTAGATATAAAATGCCGTGTGTAGTCCTTTATATAGGAGACTCATTATTTTTAATTTGGGAGTGTTATTCACATTTGTCCATAATTGGAAAACTTAAGAATGAATAAAATAAAATGTGTAAGACTCATCTTACAAGAAAAAGTGACCGTTGGAATCAAATTTTCACTTGGACAATAATGCTAGAAACTAGACACCCTAGGTTTTAGTGTTGTAGTCCTATTTGGGCACTATTATCTGGAGGGTATGAGACTCAGGGGGATGTAATAATCCTTTAAAGAATGACCTAGGTTAGTAAAGGTTATGTCTTGAAGGTTATGAATGACTAGGAATGGTCAAAGAGGTGTCTAGAATATGAAACAAGACCAAAGAAAATCAGACAAAAAGACATGGCTAGATGCAAATAAGACTCATATTCTCTAATCAGAGTCTCTTGTGAAAGGATTTTGAAAATACATGATATGTGTGATTGTGTGACCAATTTAGGATGTATACATTTTCCCCCTTTTAATCTAGTGATGAAATGAAATGAAGTACTAGAATAAAAAAAAGAAATAAAGAAGATGCATACTTGAACTTACCTATATGGAGATAAGTGTACTAAAAAGGGATCAAACATCTTGGCTAGGGAAGTGGATAGGGAATTAAATAGTGCTTGGAGAAATAAAGAATCCTTTAAATTTATGCCCCCTTGTACCTTGTTTGAATAGTTCCTAGAGAAAGAAGGAATCACTATAATGGATGCCCCTTGTACTGAATCTAAATAGTGCCTGGAGAAAGAAGGAATCCTTGTAATGGATGCCCCCATGAAAAATATTGAATGATAAATGCTTAGATGCCCAAAACCAATGTATATCCTCTATCCCACATAAACTCATGTAATATGGAATGTGTGTATAGAATCTATATGCTATGAAGAGTAAGATATATCATGCCCCCACTCTAAATAATATGAACTAGAAATGAGAAGTGCTTATAGGTCCAAAACTAATGTCTACCCTCTATCCTACACAAAATCCTAGGTTTGAGTAATGCTATGGACAAACTATTGCAGATGATCATACATTCCAACCTAGTGATAACCTAGGTATGCCTGGTTCTAACCTAAAAACTCTAGTAAATGTTAGGAAGAAAATGTCCTATCATGCCATTCCAATCTATATAATCATAGATGTTGAAGAACATGATCATCCATGTCGTGCCTCTAAATTTTATATGTGATTGATGCATCTAGATAATCTAAAAATCTATATAACCATGTGTCATGATCTGTTGTGATATGTTCCATGTGCAAAATTAGAGATCAGAGAAATGTGCTCTACACTATGCCTATAATATGTTATCTAGTCCTGTAACTATTTCATACTATATGAATTTGTATGTATAATATGTGTAATAATGTACATGCCCCTAAATCTAGTATTAGAGTCCGAGTCTATATCAAAGTCACTATGATTCTATATAATTTGAACCACTATATTTGAATAGTCTGTGTATCTATAACTGATGTTATATCCCTCTAGATGTATAAGTGATGCGAAGTGACCCACATAAACTGAATCACTGTATAATCTTGACCAATCTAATTTGAGTGATGTTAAGTGACCCATATAGTTTGAATCATTATATAATCTTGACCAATCTGTACTGAGTAATGATGATAATCTAGATTTTGGAGGTGTGAAAACCAAGGTGTATTTACCTATAGGAGTGGATAGGGATACTAAGTAATTTTTAGAGATAGTAGGAATGATGCCCCCTTTTTGAGGAGAGGAATAAGATCTATGATAGAGGAGGTTAAACCAAAATTGATGACAAGTGGTGTATGAATAGTAACTAGGTTGGAATGTAGTGAATAGATCGAAAGCATTGTGTTTGATTGGTGAGAATTGAATTATTAAGATTGAATTGTGTTCTTGATTGGTTAGGACCAAAGCTTGTGTGTGGGTATAGTAGATATTAGAAATGTTCGTGCCATGGTAGGAAAATGAGGTGGTAATAAACTGAATGGATTGAAAAGTTTATTGATTTGGCTAGGTTATTTGAATGAGTGTTTGAATGGTAGGTACCAAATTTTATGTCAAGGTACAAAAGAGGTATAGGGATGTGTGTATACTATAGATGATGTAGTTATAGAACAAGGCATGCGTGATGTCTAAGGTATCATTATCACGATTACCTTAAATGAAATAGTTTGTAAAATGGAGCTACAAGGTTCTAGTTATGGGTAAAATGGTGTTTCAATTTTGAATAAAAAACTTGGTTGATATAAGAATTTTGATTAACTTTGGGTTCATTCATGCATTAACTAGTTTGAGATTTGGAGCTCTAGATAGGAGATATGCTGAGAAGATGATCACCTCCACAACCATATGGGGAGCGATAGATGATTTCATTAGCTATTAGGATTCTTGGTGTAGATCACTATAGATAATTTTTGGATGGATTGGAGGCCCATGATATCCTATGGAGGCCTTATAGAGGATACCTTAGTTGAGAGGAGGATGGAGTTTAGTTGAGATATATGAGGGTTGGTTTTTGGATAAATGACCACTGGGTTGGATTATATGAGTGTTTTTAGTATGAGTGTGTGACTAGGTAGTTTGGAGTTTGATAGGATGTTCCTCCTACAATATGGGTATGGTTGAGGAGTGCACATGCACTAATGAGAGTAGGAGAAATTGTGAGACCACTGAGGCTGAGTTGGCTCCATTACCTTTGGATGCATGATGTGGCTATAAATATTCTTGATGTAGATGACATGGGATGTATTAAGGCATATACTTCATGGTGGGTTGGGCAATAGTGGGCTCCATTGTATCCTAATGATGGATTGGATGTTCCTATGTATGAGGATCTTGAATCGATCCAGATGATGGGAGGTAAGCCATGATTGTATTTAAATTTTGCCTATGTTTTTACTTTTGTTTGATTTGAAAGTATATATCTAATGTAGTGTTGTAACTTTTATACGTGTAGGTAGAGTGGGAGGTACATATGATTAGGCACCTATTCGGGTGGGGAGGGGAGATGATGAGTTTTGGGAGACCATCATTGAGTCAACCCTCTAAGAGCTCATGTGGCATGTTCCTGATGATGCAGTGGAGGAGGGTTTGATAGAATGATCAATGATTACAGCTGGTGTCTATGCTCATTTATTTTATAGGGTTGTTATAGCTACAACTACATATGTAAGGGTAGTAGGAGAGAGAGATGAACTGAGAGTAGAGTTGGATAGGCATAGGATACCTCCACCTAATTGTGGCATGGTGAGAATGAATATTATGGATGATTATATTGATCTTTAGTGGTGATATGTAGACTTGCATGAGGAGCATGGTCAATTACTAGAGTGAGATAGTTGATGTTAGAGGCATTCAGGAGTTTGATGAGGTACGGGGATGTCAAGTGTGAGACTAGATTATGGGACTAGTATTGGAGGAGAGAGTGACACTGATAGTGAGGGCATGACACCCATTCATGATTGATTGTATTTGATATAGTGTATATGTATTTGAAAACCTTATTATATATGTGTGTGTGTGTGTGGCATGGTGAGAATGAATATTATGGATGATTATATTGATCTTTAGTGGTGATATGACGACTTGCATGAGAAGCATGGTCAATTACTAGAGTGAGATAGTTGATGTTAGAGGCATTCAGGAGTTTGATGAGGTACGGGGAAGTCAAGTGTGAGACTAGATTATGGGACTAGTATTAGAGGAGAGAGTGACACTGATAGTGAGGGCATGACACCCATTCATGATTGATTGTATTTGATATAGTGTATATGCATTCGAAAACTTTATTATATATATATATATATATATATATATATATATATATACTGGTTTTGAGTGATTTATTTATATTCATGTTTTGGGTTCTAGAATATACTGGTATTACAATGTTTTGATTTGAAATAGTTGATTTGATGTTGATGTTTGATTTGTAATCATATGTAAGTGATAATTTTGTTGGTTTTTATAATTGGTAAAATTGATTTGGTAAAGTTAATTGGTTTTCAAGTAGGATATAAGTAAGGTCTAGATTTTGATATTGGTAAATTGTTTAGATAAGTTGAGTTAATTTGAGATTGGTAAAGGGTTTGGATCAGTTAATTTGGTAGGATCTAGACCTTGACAAGTAGGTTTTAGGTTATGGATAGTTAGAGGTAATTAGGAATGTTTGTTATTAGTAGGGGGAAAATAAGATAGCACTATGTGCATATTAATTCCCCAAGAATGGCTCAAGAATACAAAGGTTAGCAAGACCTTTGGCTCCATCATTTCCCTACGAAGTGAAGCTTAAAAACTAAAATTGATATGACTATATGTAGTACTATTCTATGTGGTATCAATATCTAAACCCTTTCAGCCAATTGAATAAGTGTCCATACTTCTCATGCAATATAGTAATGTGCTCTATATCTAATACTTCTTATTGTGAACTAACTGTAGTTGTACATGAAGACTCTAAAAAATGAAACCTTATTAGATGTACAATTAAAACTATGTGCTATGGAAGAGGCTCATTGATTCACAATCATAGTGGATTATTATGTGAAATAACACCATGTGGCCTTTGTTATGATGCATATGACTAAGCAATATATCAAGATGTAACTGTAACATGTGATGGGGGTTCATCTAATCTTAACCATAGCAAGTTGCTACATCAGATAGGACCCTAAAAACTTAGCTGTAGTGAATATCTCTCATGAGTAGGACCCTGTTGCAGTGCCTGTGACTATGTTGGATATGTATATAGAATTGTACTATGTATTCCTTAGACTATGGTGATATATGTAGGTTGTTCTTATTTCACTAGTTTCCAAAACATCTAATGCAGTGTGATAAGAGATCTCCTATGAGATTATATCCAAAAATTTACATTGAACTCATGATGAGTGACTAATGATTCCTATAAAGGAATATCTTGGGATGAATCAGTCATGGAGGAATGAGGTCTCGGGTTCCATAATGGAGGATATATCTATGCCCCCTATGTGAATACTATGATACCATTTCTAACACATCTAATAATGTAATCTCAAAGTCCAAAATAGTCATTATCTTTATGTCCATAGTCATGATGATAGATACAAAAACACTGATGTGGTTGTCTATGTAGGAGATGTGGATCTCATTGATGATTAGAAGGTAATGTGATTTACCTCCTATCTAATAGTGATGATAATATGGTAGATGGGATATCCCACTTTGAATCAAACTGTGTGGTGATTTGTTGTTGTTCTTTGTAGTGTGGACTACAAGTTTTGCTCTAGAAACTAGCTCTTTGTTCTTGACTTGTTTCTTTTCTAGTTATGGTCTCCTATCTTATCAAGGACATGGTGGATGTTAAGTGCTAGGAGTTGTATCTAAAGATGTTTTTGTGAAATCTAGAGTGATTTGATCAAATGAATATACCTCAATCAATCCCAATTTATTTTCTAAAGATGAAACTATATAAACACAAATCTCTAAAAGAAGATGTTATCTAATATAGTAGATGATCGAGTAGAGGTTGGTGAAGCCCCTTGATAAAGATATGTTGAATCTCTATATCTTCTATTTTGTAAATCAATCTTAACATGTGAACCTTGAATCTTAAGATATACTCACTAACTGGCTTTGAAGAATTTTGATGTAGTGTAGAAGTTTTCTCATATGTAACACAAGGGCCCATGTTTATGATGTAATATCTAATAAATGCCTCCTATAAGTCATCATATGTTTGCAATGAACCAATGGAGAGAAAATGAAAGAACCAATTCTATGTTTCCCCCACTAATTTTTGTTGGAATAACTTTAGTAGATTCAATGGGCTTGCATGAGGTGGTAAAGCCTTTTGAAAGTCCTGAAGGTGTATAAATGGATCTTTAGTTACATCAAATTGAGGTAATGATGGTATTTGTAAATGCTTAGGAAATTAAGCTTTTATGAATGTGTTCATAATAGGCTTGCCATGTAGATCATTGGCATCCAACCAATACTTATAAGCTTTGTTTTCCAAGGTAAGGAGATGTACTTGGTGTTTTAATTCACCAACTACATGTATCAAAGGGATGATCTCTTGGGATGGTAGATTAGTATCTTGAAGTGGTTCATTTCATCATTGAATTTTATATTTAATTTTATCCATGGGAAAGCTACATTTTGCAATTGGATCATAAATAGGGGTGTGCACACTTGAACCTTAGGAGTAATGGTAACTTGGACCTTACTAGAGGGATGTGGGATACCATTATCTTTAGGTTAAGAGTGAGAACTTGGTTCTACTGTAGCGAGGGGTGGCTTCAGAGATTCATTGGTATCTTTGTGTTTTAGTGAATCACATACTAATTTAGTAGAGGATGTGATATTATTATTATCATGTGAATTATTTGAAATAAAATCATGAATAAAAGTAGGAGAAACATTTTAATATGCATTAGCTTTAGATAAAGAGTGAGAGAAGAGGTAGAAACATCAGATGCATTTTCTCCTTTGCTATATGCATAATAGTCATCATTATACCATGAATTATCACAATATAAATTTTGTTCATTTGAGATAGTATAATTTGAAGTATCATTTTTGTATTCACTTTCATTCTCATATTCATTTACATGTTCACTATCATACTCATTATCACTTCCATCATTGGTAGGGAGAGGTGTAAGAGAAGAATTGAATTACTTTATAATATGCAATAAGTTATAATTGAAATTTATAATATCATGTGTATCTATGTTATCCATGGATGGAGTGTATACATTTTATTCATTTACAATATGAGAAGTAAGAGTAAGAGAGTTAGCATTTGAACATTCTTCGGGTAAAGTAGAGTTAGAGAGCATAAGATGCATCATTTTAACTATGCTTTGGTAATTCATTTTCTTTGGTAATTTGAAGAGAGAGAGAGAGAGAGAGAGAGAGAGAGAGAGAGAGAGAGAGAGAGAGAGAGAGAGAGAGAGAGAGAGAGAGAGAGAGAGAGAGAGAGAGAGAGAGAAATTAGGTTTACATGGAAATAAATTATCACCTATTATAGGTTCATTTGGAAGTGTGTGACTAATTTGTTCATTTTGTGCATTGTGCATAGGAGAATGAGGTGAGAAGTATTTTTCCCATTTATCAAAAGTATTTTATTTAGAATAAGGGATGAAAGAGATAGGTTTGACAGGAGAATATGCATCTACTTCTTATTCACTATCACTTTCATATGCATGATAATATTCCTCATTGAAAAAATAGTGATTATCTTCATTGTAAATAAAATAATTTTACTCATTGTTAGATAATGTGCAATTTTTCAAAATTTTCCACTCGTTATAATAATTATGCAAAAAATTAAGAAATTTGTCTATGTGATGAGAGGGAAGAAGTGCTTTAGTGGCCATTTTATTTCTTTCACCACAAAGATTATGAAAAAGTACTATTAAGGAAATAAATGCAATAATAACTACTAACATGGAAATTTTGAAAATACTTGTGAATATATAAACAATTTGGAAAAAAATTGAAATTAATTTCTAAAAATTTCATGGATGAATGGGTTAAAGGTGGAGGACCTAGTTCAAGAATCTAGGGTTTTGAGCTAGAGTTTTACAATTTTTTGAAATTATGGCTATAATTTAAATTATAAAATTAATTTGAACAAGATAATTATGTAAAAATGGATACAAAAATAATTTTTTTGAAATTTAATGTTTGCACAAAATAGCTACTAATTTAGAAATTTTGAAAATATTTTTTTCACATTAAATAATTTTCAAAAATTTTGAAATTAATTTTTAAAATTTGTAAGGGAGGGAAACTTGGGGTATGAGGACCTAGTTTTAAAATCTAGGATTTCGAGCTAGGGTTTTAAATTTTTAAAAATTATGGCTATAATTTAAATTATAAAATTAATTTGATCAAGATAATTGCACAA
This sequence comes from Torreya grandis, assembly GCA_037957365.1. Taxonomy (NCBI): domain Eukaryota; kingdom Viridiplantae; phylum Streptophyta; class Pinopsida; order Cupressales; family Taxaceae; genus Torreya; species Torreya grandis. The sequence continues at coordinate 1,752,220 of JARHVA010003584.1, forward strand.
AAATTGATACAAAAATTAGAATTTTAAAATCGAATTTTTGCACAAAATATGAAAGAAAAGCCCTAAGGGTACGTAGGGTTTTAAATTTATTCAAATTAAGTTAGGTTCCCTAAATATTTTATTTTTTTTTGGAATCTAGTTTTTAGATCCTAAATAATAAGGGTCTAGGATGATAGGAAAAATCTACTTTAATAGGAAAAATATATATTTTAACTAATAATTATATAAGAGAGATAGAACTTAACTTATCTAGATTCATACTAAAAAGGAGGATTTTAAGGCTGGAAATGGAAGAGCAAGACTGAGACACTGTTAGGAATATAATTATGGTTTCTATTTTTTGATTGGATAGGAGCACCAAAAATAGGACACCCTGATGTCTGGTGCTATAGTCCTTCCTAGCACTATTGTCCTAATAATATAAGATTTTTGGGTTTTGTTTTCCTAGTCAATATGAGCTTACGTACCAAATTTCAAAGGCTAAAAGTCATCAGAGCTCATTTTAGATCCATTTTAATCTTCAATATCTATGTCCATATACACACATACAAACAATGAATATATCAAAAGAAAAAAGGGGAAAAACTAGGTTAGAGGAAGAATGATCACACAATCAAGAACCCATATTGATCTAATTGCTACCTACATTAACCCTCAAGCTAGGGTCTCAAATCTAATGTAATTATCCCTTAGGGAACATGAATAATCAATGTGCATAACATATGCAAGAATGAATTTTTCCTAGGCTCCTCCTTGATCAAGCATGCAAGTATGTGTGTGATGCAGAATGTTGAGCTATAATATTTATTGGTTTTTATTATATCTAATGTGCCAAAGTAGTAAGTGCTAGATATAAAAAGCCTTGTGTAGTCCTTTATATAGGAGACTCATTACTTTTAATTTGGGAGTTTTATTCACATTTCGTTGACATTGGAAAAATTAAGAATGAAGCAAAGAAAAGGGGTAAGACTCATCTTACAAGATAAAGTGACCGTTGGAATCAAATTTTCACTTAAACAATAACATTAAAAATTGGACTCCTTAGGTTTCAGCATTGTATTCCTATTTGGACACTATTATTTGGAGGCTCTAGATCCTGGGGGATGGAATAAGCTTGGAAAGAGTGACTTGGGTCAATAAGGGTTATGTCTGAAAGATTATGAATGATTGGGAATGGTCAAAGAGGTGTCTAGGATATGAAATAAGACCAAGGCAAATTAGACAAAAAGACATGGCTAGATATGAATAAGACTCATATTCTCCAGTTAGAGTCTCCTATGAAAGGAATATGAAAAGACATGATATGTGTGGTTGCTTGACCAATTTAGGGTGTATACATCCCCCCTTTTAATCTAGTGATGCATTAAAATGAAGTACTAAATTAAAAGAAAGAAATAAGATGCTTACCTAAACTTACCCATATGGAGATAAGTGTACTAAAAAAGGATCCAACTTCCTAGCCAAGGAAGTGGATATGGAATTAAATAGTGCCTATAGAAAGAAGGAATCCATGAAATGGATGCCCCATGTACTGAATTTGAATCTTTCCTGGAGAAAGAAGGAATCCTTGTAAAGGATATCGCTTGCATTGAAATTGTATAAAGCCTAATGGATGCCCCTCATACTGAAACTATAGTGGATGTCCCCTTTAATAAATTTATAGTATATTTATTTCACCTCTATATAAATACTATCTAATTCTATGTGGATCCTATTAGGATGCATGGATCACTTGAAAAAATAAATCCCTAGAATACACAAGTATATAAACAAGATAAAATGCCTAGGGGGGAATGTGTTGATGTGGGATATGGTCAAACTATCATAAAAAAATACCCTTGTTGACTAAGTGAGACCTAAATAATCCAATTGGACCTTAGACTAATGTAGTTATCCATTTAGGAAAGATCATATAGATATAACTAGAAAATTTAAATAAAAATCTTGACAAAGTATTTCCTTAACCTAAAATAAAATAATGTTAACTTGGATAATGATTATATTACTATATCATAATTGTAGTAGGGATCTTTGATAAATAGATAGATGCTTTTGAAATTAATTTTGAAATAGAGTGATAGATAGAGTAATAGGGGGTTTCAAGTGAGACACTTTATGTGCTCATAGGATAATATTTAACTTTTTTTATAACCTATCTATTGTCACACATGGGAAAGCCATTAGGAAGCATGCCATTTTTAAAAATTGGACATTAGAGCATAGTAGATAGGTCTGCACTAGTGGACATGTGCATAGTGTGTCCCTTTCTACCTAGTGTGCACTTGTCTATAATGTAAAGAGGATTCTAAAACTAGAATGACAACAAAGTATGTACTAATTTGGGATGAATACGAATAAATTACAAAAGTCTAGAAGATGTTTTTAGTAATTTCAAGACTTTGAAAGCTTTCGGAAAGTTGGTGAATCAAGGTAAAGATGTTAAGGACAAGTATTGTCAAGCATTTATTAATTAAATGTTAGTGTCCATAAAAACAAATATTGTTAATATTAAATTTGCAATTGGATATCTCCACCTCCAATTAATTGTGGCTAAAAACTAGCACCACGACCATGTTAGTGGTGGTGAATAATATATAGGACCAAGTTCTTAGCCTCTAATTATATTATAGAAAGAGATGGATTACTCATTTTAGCCTCAATAACATCCTTCCCAATATGATAAACATGTATTTTTTAGGTCAAATTAATATGCGTGTAAAATAAAAATTATAAGTCATTTTCACTAACTAAAACAACCTTCATATGTTCTTTTAAGCCCTCTACTTTCACCTTGGAGCACAATGATCAAACATAATATATTAGTATATGGTAAATGGTACATTAATCAGTGTTGAAATGTAAATTTTATGCAATAAAGAGATAATTTCTTATCCTCCAACTAACATTTTTGCCTTTGGGACCTCCCCTTGAAAATACATCACTTCCCACACATCTAGATATGAAAATCACATGTCTTCCCAATACCTCAATCTCTAAAGACATCGAATGCACATTTTTATAGTTTATCAAGAGTGTGGAAGCACTAACAATAATTATTATCAATGTTGAAGCTATAGTTAGAGATCTCCACATCTAGTGATTAATTGTTAAAAACTAAAACCACCACCATGTTAGGTGTTTCAAATAACATTTATTACCAACTTATTGGCCTCTGATCTTGTTAGGAGATGGATCACCCATTCCATCCTCAAGAACATCCTTCCTAATATAATGAAATTGTAGTTTTTAAATCCAACTTAATATGCTCATAAAATGAAAAATAGAAGTTATTTTCATGAACCAAAAGAATCCATCTACTTTCACCCTAGAGAATGGTGATCAAACATAAGAGATGAATCTATGGTAGAAAATATACTAATCAGTGTTCAAATGCAACTTTTATACAATCAAGAGACAAGTTTTTTGTCTTCCAATTGACATTTCTACCTTTAGTAACTCCCCTTATAAATCCATCACTCCAACATGTCTAGATACAAAAATTACACATTTTACCAAGACTGTGAGATATAAATCCATTTGGATACATGTTTTTGTAGTTACTTAGTATTGTTGAAACACTTAAAATAAATGTTTTCAATGTTGAATCCAAAATTAGAGCTCTCCACCTCTGATGCTTCATGGATGAAAATAGGCATCACCACCACATCATGGGTGTATAATAACATCTAGTTTTTGGCCTCCTATCACACCTTTTCAAGAGACAAAGTACCCATTCCCACCTTAAAAATGTTTTTTTAACTAAATTTTATGCTTACAGTACCTCTCCTTAATATTCATCACTTCCAACACATATCGATAGGAAAATCACACGTGTTTCCATGACCATGACCTCTGAAGCCACCTAGTTAGGAGAAAGAGTAACCATTCTAGCCTTAAGAGAATATGGAATTTTTTAATAATAGTACTAGCCTTCTCTTGATATTTTATTAATATTATCTTAGCTTCAATAATATGAAATTATTTACTAATGGTGTCAACCACTTGAAGGTGGACGCTTATTTGGCACCACTAACCTAAAAAAAATATGTTTGCAAGTAACTAAAATTGATATTTATATGTACTATCTAAAAAATCAATAAAATTTGATAAAATTAAATAATTTTACATTTTATAACTCATACCTTGGAATTTCATTCTAAAAAACCACTAAGATCTGCCCCAAATTGCATATTCGACTATCATTTAATTTTTCAAAGTGATTTTCCTAAATTCTTTCAAAATTTATTCTTAAATGGAAGTCAAACATTTTATCATGCATTGGATTTTAAAATAGTATTAACTTCAATTAAGTACAAGGATATTTTACGTAATATCATGGGGCATGTTACTATTGGTACATTTGTTGATTTGGTGTTTCCATATTTTATCTTCACTACTAGTTTCTTCATTTTCTATTGTCGTATAGTTTACTTCATTGTTGATTTCACTATTGAGTGTTTCCATGGAATTGTATTCATTTTTCATTTCACCATTATGTGTTTCCCTATAATTTTATTTATTATTAGAGTTAGATCATCATGCATAGATTCATCATCAACAAAATTTAAAAAAATCATACTTTGAATGTGGACTTACAACATAATTTGGACTTTTAGGTAAATATTAATTGTCATTATTCATTTCATCATTTTGGGCTCAATTTATCCCAAATCACATCATTTATTGCACTAATTGCCTAATTAGATTTATCTATGATAATAATAGGGCTAATTGATCCCCCAATCAAATATTATAATCACAATTAGGTTTTAGAGGGACTTATTTTGGCTCATATTACCTTTGTGATTGAGACAATCAACTATTTGGTTCATTATATGATGTAATTAGGATTTATTGATGCCCAAATCACATCCTATATCATTTAAATTAGGTTCACATGGTTCCATTATCACATAGTTACAATTAAGTTTAAGTGGTTCATATTGGCCCCAAATCACAGTTAGGTTTAAGGGGCTCATATTATCCCCAATTACTTACATGATTACATTTGTGATAAAATTAGGGTTGATTAAGCCATAAATTACATCATATGTAATCAATTGACCCATAAATTAGGTTCACAAGGATCAATTTGGCCCAAATCATGTCTCTAATTATATCAATTGACCAATAAGATTAATTCATGATGAAATCAGAGCTAATTTATCCCCAAAACATGTCTTACTCTCGTAATTAGGTTTAAGGGGATCAAATTGGATTTAATTTCCTCTCTAATTAAAATAATAAACTATTTGGTTCATTACATGATGAGATTGGGGTCGATTGAGTTCTAAATCACATCATGTACAATTGAAACTAGTTTCAAGTTTCTCAATATTTCTAAAATTACATCACTAATTGCACCAATCAACTAATTGGCTTAATATTCAATGAAATTAGAGTCATTTTTAGCCTCAAATCACAATGTATAATTGTAATTAGGTTCAAGGGGATCATATTGACCCTAATTGCCTCCATGATTGAACTAAATGATAATTTAACTCATTACATGATGATATTGGAGTTTATTAAAGCCTAAATCACATCCTATATAGTGAAAATTCCATCTGTCATTAAACCAAATGATTTTTTGGTTCATTATTTGATGAAATTAAGGCCAATTACACCCTAAATCACATTTCATCGTCACAATTTGGTTAAAGGGGATCAAATTTTCCCTAATTAGATTCATGATTGAACCAATCAACTATTATTTTTATTATAACATTGGGGTAAATTGAGCCCCAAATTACATCTTTTATAGTCAAAATTAGGTTCATGGGGCTAAATTTCACCCAAATTACATAATTCATTGCACCAATTAACTCATTCACTCAACATCTCTTTAAATCTAAGCTAATTTAGCCCAAATCACATCATATAGTCATATTAGGTTTGAGGGGTTTAAATTTTCGCTAATATCCTCCATCATTGAAACAATTGACTCTTTAGTTCATTTTGTGATAAATTTAGGGCTGGTCAAACCCCAAATCACATTCTATATAATTAAAATTAGGCTCACATGCTCAAATTCACCCAAATTGCATCACTATATTCACTATGTCTTCTATATGGAAGTTTATATATTGACACATACCACTTTTATAATATAAAATTTTAAATTTTAAAAAAATTATAATTTTACTTCATGTTTACATCCCTCGTGGCATACAGTTTAACTCTAAGAACAATAGATAGTTAGCTATATGGATTGTGAAAACATTATATGTATCTTTGTGTATGATTTTTTTACTAAGGGTAAATGGAGTGTTTTGAAAGGGACCCCACCCTTTTATAATGGATAAAAATATAAGTCATTAAAAACTCAAACTAAACACCTCTACTAGTGGAAAGAAGAAACTATCATAGAACAGTTGTAGACAAGTGGTAGATAAATAAGAAAATGAAAACAAGCAGCCAAAAAACATCTTAGGTGCATCCCCCAATTAAAAAAACTAAGACCCTCCAAAAATATTTTATTTTTGATATATGAGGGTCATACTTTAATGTTCCAACTCCTTACCACATACTTTTCATTTATTTCCAACTTCAATCCAATCTTCCCCATCCCCTACATTGTGATAAACAAGAAAGGAAATTTCAAATGAATCATTTATTTGATTATTTTCCAATAAAACCTTATCCACTAAAATTTTTATTGAATCATAACCATTAATTTTTTAAAGATTCTAACATTCTATAGCTTTTCTTTAGTATTTTTTGAAAATAAGGGTCTCTCAATGCATATTTTAGCCATATTTTGAATTAAATCATCAGGAGTTTCCTTTATCAGCACTGATTCAAGAACTTCACTCTCAAAGTCACTAGCCACTTGGACTATTAGATGTTGGAGACTAGCATCCTTCCACCAAATATTTTTTTTTAAATACACAATCACTCATTGACCAAATGAATATTTTTAAATCATCTACTATATCTAAAAGGTAAACCCTCATAGTCAAGGAGTTGTACCCATATTCAATCCCTAACTTTTAGATATACCTAAGCAGGAAGTTACATTTTTATATCTATATCAACCAAAATTCAATCAATGGTTGTATGTACCATATCAACTATTATGGGATATGCATGTGCAAATTCACCCACAAATTTTTCTATCACTTTAAGAATGAAAGAGTCCCAAAACTGCAATGGAATGTGTGGTAAACATATCCAAATCAATTTAGTATTAAAACTTTTAGTGATGGAATTGAAATTTTAATGCCAGGGCTTTGCCCAAATCATGTGTTTATTCTCCCAAACCTAAAAATAATCATTGAAAATAACATTCCTATCAGCAATTGAATCAAAAACCATAATAAAAATACCTTTAGCACTAGGGTATATTCTTGTTTTACCTTTCATTAAATCATGCCAATGATTCGATATCTATTTTTTTAGATCTATTAAAGTAGGCCAATGCCCATTAAAATTAAATATCATTCCTTTGGTTTAAATCCATTCTTCCCACTTTACAAACAATTTAATCTCCTTCTCTACAAAAGAAATTGAAGGGTTGACCTTTTTCATGTTGAAAAGCTTTTTATTGACAAAACCAACCTTTAGTTTATTTGTAAATGTTGGCTTACAACCAACTTCCTAAACACCATCTGACTCTCTACTTTTTTTGTGACCTTTAATCCCTTTGCATAGGTCCCCTACATATATCTACCAAAATAGGGGTAGTATTATAGTTTATAGATCTCTGAGACCTAGCAATGTTGACCATATCCCTCCTGCCCTATTGATAATTAGCTATATGCACAAATAAAGGATTCTCCCATGATGTTTCTACCTCAACCTTTTCCTTTGTGCCATCATATTCCACCACAAACCACTCATGCCTCTTATAAACCCCACCTACAATTGGATTTACCTTCAAACACTCACCTTAGTGATCACAAATTACATGAAATAAATACACAGTATGTTTCTAGTACTAAAAATTGAGAATAGATAGATACATAATGATAAACACATATACATTCATAAATATATAAACATATACATATATGTTTTTTTAATTATATGTTAAAAAATGCATTCACATTATAGTGCTTGCGTTCTTTTACTATGTGTAGTATCTAAAACATACCTATAAGCTTTGAAATGGCTTGGATTACTAAGCCTAAGGCTTGGACTTGTAAACACACATTTGAATCTCTAATTTTGACTTAAAATAATAAAATCCAACTTCCACCATCATAAACACTATAAACTTCATTGATATATTTCCTAAAACTATTACTATAACATCACACCACTTTCCTCTTTCCAAATATATGATTTTTTAAATTTTTTAACTATTCTAAGGTTTCCATCTATATTTGCTTTTAAGTATGTCATTTTTATGTCAATATATTCCACAACTACACATATCTGTATTTTTAGGTGTATCTTTTTTTTATTCATTCAAATGTAAAATATATGTATATATGGTAGCAAGCTAGGTTTAATTTTATATAATGTGTGTGTGTGGGTGTGTGTGTGGGTGTGGGTGTGGGGGGAGAAGGGGGGCATATTTAGGGGGTGTAGAGTTTGATATCTAATTTTATTAGTTTTCAAGGTCTATTTACTTGTAAAGTTAATTAAAATAGGAATATTCCCTAAAATTTATATAAATATAGGTCAAAAACTAGATGATCTTATTGAATTTACACCAAAAGGTTTCAAACAATACTAAACGACACTCAAAATATGTTGGGATGCATGACTATCTACTCTATTTTTCTAAAAAATTAAGAGTTCATCTTAGAATTTTAGATGTTTGACCTACTTATACTTGACCCATTTTTTTGATAGTAGTTTAGAAACTAGGCTCAAAATGCTACAATTTGTGTTGTCATATCATCTTCAAATTTTGATTGTATCCCTTTGAAATAATCTATAGATGTTGAGATTTCTCATTTTTTGAGGAAAAAATGTCCACAAGTAACCCCTTTTTGGCCCTCCAAATTTATGTACTTACCCTTGGGTATGTATGTAGATTTTGATTTCTATTTCAAATAAGGTGTTATTGGCATGTTTTTATCATTTTATGTCGTATCACTTATTTCTTCTCTCTCAACTTATCCCTCTTCAGTCTCTCTTGAATTTTATTTTTAGAGATCAAAAAAAAACATAATTTTCATAATTCTTAGGGATTTAGGTGTTTCTTACCATTAAGGCTCATCAAGGGTTTGTGGTCACATCTTGTCTTATTTTTTTCATATTTGATGTTGGTTTGCACATTAATATGATCTTAATTTGAATTAAAGAAATATTTAAATACATAAACATGTGTCTTGGTGCATCTAAGCATCTAGAGAAAATCTCAAAGAGTATATAACATTTATTGTTACATTGATATATTTATCATTTGCAAGCATTCTATATAAATCAAGCAAGAATTTAGAGAACATTCATTGTAGTAAACAATTTCCCTAATTTTTGGTTTAGGTAAAAAAATTGATGATAGAATGAGGTTAAGAATAAATTAGTTAAAATATAATTCATACTATGCCTAGTCTTATTGTGCTAAAAAACATGCAATTTAAGAAAAATGTTGAATTGATAATTAAACTTCAAACAGAAAAAATGCAAAGGAACAACCACACCTTGATAAATTTTAGATTTTTAATCACAGATCTTCAAGTTATATAGGCCTATAGAAACATGTGTGCAAAATTTACGGTGATGATTGTACAATAGTAATGATGGTGTCTATGTCATTCATGTACAAGTTGGGAATGATGATGGCTTACTTTGACTCTTTTTTGTGTCCTTTAATACCAATTTCATATAGTGTTGTGTTTTAGAACCTATAACTATTTTATAATTTTGTGCCATCTGATGGCATTAATTTTTGTACATGTGCTTCTTTGTCTTGATGGACACACACTGTTTACTTTTATCTTTCCCTAATAATGACTTATATCTCCACAACATGTTATAAAAATATTAAGAAGAATTAATTGGGTTGGGAAACCATAGAGGAGTTGTAACTATACATCCTACATACTAGAATCAAACCCCATGTAGTTGTTATGCAATGTGGATTGAGTTACAAAAGAATTTTTGCCTTCTCTCCCTAATATGTGATGTACTCTATATGGAATTTGACTGTATCCTTATTTCAATACAAGATGTTGTTGATTCTATAAAACAAGCTTCCTTGAGTAGAAATTCAATAATATGAAGTATCTAAATTCAAATTATATAAATAATTTCCATAATAGTCATTATTGAAATTATCTAAGATAATTTGTATATCTATAATTTTAGAGTTGGTATTAGGGACTTATTAGTGCACAAAATATTACTAAGAAACAAGTAAAAAATACAGGTCTAAAAATCAAGAAAATACACACAAGGACAAAGAGGCCAAAAAATAGAAAATGACAAATTTCCTACCACAACCCCTCGCCCCCACTGCTCCCCTTCCACCCCCTCACTCACCAATTGTGCATAGGGCATGATTGGAAATAACATTAATTATTTCCAACCAAGAAAAATGAAAAAATGCAAAGAACATAATCGAAAGGGGGGCCTCCAAACACAAAAAAATAGACAAAATCAAAAATAGAGATATAAGTTAGAGATCAGACCACACAAAGAAGAGGAAAGAGATGAAGAAGACACAAAACAATGGCAATAAGAGAATAATTCCAACCACTAATCCATAATACAAATCTACATCAAATTACTACAATAATAAGGCTTGTATCAAAATGATGTGTCTAAAAATAGTGGCACCTTGCATCACATCAAGTTTACTCACTGAAGCATTATTGTGATTACCTTTATGTTGTTTTTGATATTATATAATATAGAGGGTTTTATAAGTAATTGGTTCTTATAACCATATTAACCTTGAACACGGGCCCTTAAAAAACCATGTTCTTTAGGTTCATCTTCATTAATAGAGTTTGGAGAAGAAGTATAATTTCTTATTGATTCGTGTGAAGTTTTCCAAAAATAAGAAAGGTTTTCATTTTGAAAGAAAGAATTATGAAAAAATAAATATATATTTATTATAATTTTTCAAAAAAATTAATATATATGTATCACAGTATTTTATAATTTTTTTATCACTTATTCAATTTTTATAAAAAAAAATTAAATCAATTCATACAATCATCAAATTTAATTTTAAATATAATTGAATAAAATATGTAATATATATACAATAATAAAATTTAAGATTAATTATAACCATTCAAACCAAAACAAATCTTATTGATATTTAATACATATGTTAAAAGACCGATAATAAAATAATATGCATGTCAAAGTCACAAGTCAAACTCAATATATAAAATGCCCTTACTCAAGCCAAAGGAAAATATATAATATATATTTCCAACCTTTTTAATGATATTCATATTGTAAAAAATCTTGGAAAACATAAAGGTCACTGAATGTATTGATTATACATTAAAATGATGAAAACCCATTATATGTTGAATCTCAAAGTTGGCCAAAAGCAAAAATAACTACATAAATAAATATTTATGCCTTTGCCAATGTATGGGTTAGCTTTTTAAGTCCCAACTAATTATGAAAACTTGTACATTGGAGATGAGCATTTGACAAACTAATAAGACAGAAAATTAATAATATTTAAAAAAAAATCTTGATTAGATATTGATTATTTGATGAATATAAATATCATTTAAAAATGTAATATATAAATAAAATTATAAAATAGATTATAATTTAACATATGTATGTATAAGATATATATGATAATAATATTGTGATTAATATTAAAGATATGTTTATTATTATTATTTTTATAAAATTGTTTGACGAATAATATAAATAAATTTATGATTAAAAATGCAAGATATATAATAAATAATTGATGTTCGATTTAATCAATATTTATAACAAAAATAAATACATATATCATGTTTGTAACCAAAAAAAATGCAATTATAATGTGAAGAGAATGAAAATTTTGCGTTGGAATCATAATATTTGAAGTTTAAGATTCAAAAATCTTCAGAGTTGTTAGATACAAAACTTGGAATATAGAACATTAAAAAATTGAAACTTAAAATCTTGTATGTATAGAATAGAATATTTTGTACATGTAATAGACTTGTTTCTCATTTAACTTATTGTTATGGACGTGTGAATACAAAATAAGATAATTGATCTTGTTAAGCATTGACAAGTTTCATTAATACTTTTTGTCCCTCTAAAAATAGTGTTTTCATTAATTTTTCTTTAAAATCTAACTTTTTAAAGTATTGTCCAATGTTGTTTGTATTTCAAGCCCTGCTGCAAGAATTTATTTTCATTAATTTGTTTGGAAGAAATTAAGGTGAAATTGGATGTCACAAGGTTGTATTTCCAAATATCATTCAATAATATAATTGTATTAAATTTTTTTGTTTAATTAATTGAATTAAATCAACAATTTTAAATTGATAAGATTCATATATTCAATTAATTACATGAATTTATATTAAAAAATATTAAATATTAAAAAAAAAAAAAAAAAATTCCAACTAAAATCAATTAATTTGTGAATGAAAGACAAACTTATCTTATACAAATAATTTACAATATAAAAATTATATTGAGAATTCAGCGTAACATTACCTACTACTGAGCATAACTTTCGGTCCGTTTTTGAATCAATTTTATTTGATTCAAATATGTCATTTTAAGTATTTAATATGGAGCATATAGTAAAAAACGACACTTATCGAGTTTAAATCATTTTACAGTGTGTTTCCCAATGGAATGGGAAGTTACAGCTGATGCAACTAAGATTATAGAGAAGCGTATTTAGTTGGTACATTTTATTTTTTTCCCCATTTTTGACTCAGTTACTTTATAGCTATCAGGATAAGTGTTTAGCATATTTGCACCCAGGTGGCACAGTTGTAAGACATCTCAAGTGTAAATGACTGGCCGCACGTACGCTCAATTTAAACTTATTGGCAACATATCATTTCAAAATAGGTGAAAGCAGAATCTTTGGTAGTTGAGAAGGCTGAACTGTTGAGGTGGTTTCAGAGCTGGGTGTCATGGGCACCACATCAAAAGGCGGCCCCTGGATATTCTCTTTCATTACAGCCGCAAGTTGTTTCCATTTTGTTGAAATTTGTTAGAAAGGACAAGGTCCTGAAAAGCATTATATATCCCAACGCACATGATCAAGTCCTACAGGGTATCCTTTTTTAAGGAAAGCTTGTGTCCCATCCATCAAGAGGTTACACCACGATGCCAAAAGGGCTAGTTAGTGACCCCCATTAAGAAGGGCTAGCCTCAACTTTTCCACATGACAGTGGTGATCTCCACCCTCTTTGTTGAGGGGAAGTGGAAAAATGACTGTAATTACAAATCCAAATTCAACGACATTTAGGTATTGGAGGTGGCAAGACCTATGATGGATGATATGAGGGACACGACTCATAGTACAAGGAACACTCCCCCAGTGATCAAGTAGCTCTTATAGATGTTTGACCTCCATGGCAACTTTTTTCTTGGACTTGAATCCATGCAGGCCAAAGATAATATGGAAGCCTTGTCATTAATAGAGAACAAACAAGAAAATTCATCATTGTTAAATAAAGCAAAATTTATAGCTTCCCAAAACTGAGGAAGAATAACAACTCTAAATAAATTTCATAAAAGATGCTATAGAAGTTGGCCAATTAGTAGAATCCTCAAGAAAGACCAAGCACCATGAGAAAGGCTCAAGATGCTAGCACTAAAAGAGAATGTGTATCCATTGCCATGCAGATTACACTTTAGAACATGTCTAAAAGGTGTGTTGGAAAGAACTGGGTCTAATATAGGGCAGACACTTGTGTTGAGTAATTTCAAGGTGAGAAAGACACTCCCCAAGCATAAGGCCTTGATAGACTAGACACCACAAGAAATGAGATAACTTGGGTTCAAGTTTAGCTTTCCAAATCTTATTGAGCCAGGAAAGACACATTTTGGGTGAGGATTTAAGGTTCCAACACCTATTGAGTTTGCCAAGTGCTGATGAAAAGGGGCTCATCGCCTAATAAAGGAGGCCTAGAGAATAGTTTTTTAATTAGGTATCACAATTCCACCTCCAACCTTTTCACCATGGGCATGGAGGTTGAAGACCCAGCTTGTGGAGCATAACATCTTGCATTAACACTTGAATGTGGAGAATAATCAATTTGTCATAATTACTTTAATTGAATGTTCATTTTAGCATAGGCTAGGGAGCCCAATGACAAGCACAAACCAAATTGTGTATAGTATGATTCTCTTTTTTTAAATGTCTCAAGGCTTTTAAACCAAGCAATTATACCAACAAAAGACTAATATTGGTCATGATGCGAGACCACTAGAGATTATGGTCATTGAAGAAAACAACACTATGAAAGCTATCACCAACCCATTTTAAATGAGACTTAACAACCTCATAGGCTTTCCATATGATTTTAGCCACAAAAGAGACTTCAATTTTGATCAGAGTAGTCGTGATTATAAGAGTATGGAAACTGATGTTCTTCCAACTATATTTACCATAAGGAGATCCAGATGATATATAATGATGTAAATTTTTTTTATAGGATTCATTACCTTCAATGTCTCTAACAACCCACTTAGCACATAAAGTAATGCTCTATCTATAGATATCAATAATTCTCATACCTTCTTTACCACAAGGAAGAAAACAAATGTCAAACCCTACATTTGCTTGGCATTAGAACAACATAATTCATTGAGAATTTTAGTCAGCTTGTCATAAGAGGCTTTAGAAAGGGTCCAATAGGGAGAATAATAGACATGACTAGTGGCTAGAATTTTAGTGCACACTTGGAACCTCCCTACCATAAATAAGGGTTTGGTGACCCAATATTTCACATTTTTATCCACTCTATTAATGACATAATATCATAGCTCTATGAGGGATATATCAAAGACAAAGGATGCCCAGAAACTTGAATGGTTTTCATCTTTGAATCCATTTCCATATGTATTAGAGCAACAACTTTGGCATGGGCATCATACTATGTCTAAATCAACAGATTTTACTCCATTGTAAGTTGGAGCCAAAAGCTAGACAAAAAGTGTCAAGACATTGCCTAGCTTCCTTGAATGACTTTTCTTGCTCTTCCAGAGTGAGGAAAGTATCATCTATAAAGTGGGCATTGATGAGTTGAGAGGATTAGTCAAAAATAACAATACCCTAGATGAGACCCCACTCATCTCGATGAACCAAAAAATAACCTAGTGCTTCAGCAGATAGGACTTATAATGTTGGGGAAAGAGGTGTAGATATGTATAATTAACACTTAATCTAAAACCATGCACTTGTGAACATTATTTAACACACTTACCTCTAGACCTATCATATGACCCTTGTTGATCATTTTTTTATCATATAGCAGACTCTTCTAGGCTGATATATGACACCCAAATGAACTTATCCCTATCTTGGTCAACTTTACACATATTTTAGGCCATGCCTAACACTCAATGTCATAAAATAACCCATTGGACAAGAGAATCCTAGGGAACAAGAGTGCATTGCTCTAGTGTCCTTCCCTCTTCTCATGTCTTCTTACCAAATAATAGCTAATTTACCAAATTCAAAGCCATAGAAAGGTTTACCTGTGTCCTTAAGAATCCCCATTTGAAGGATTTTCAATTATCTAACTAAATAAGCACTTTTCAAACTGTTTGGCACATAGGAGGCTTCCACACCAAAAATCACCAAAATTACACTTGCACATTGATAGCAGAATACCTTTTCTTCCAAATTCTAATTTCACACAACCTGAATAGCCTAGAGCTCAAGTCTGAGTATATACCACAGGTCACAAGTTATGGTTAGATCATTTAATCACATCAATGTTGCACCAACATCTAGCTTATTGCACCAATCATTCACACACTAATGTAGCATGGCAACTACATGAATTTTGATCCCTCTTCAGAGTATTGGTATGTAGGAATCACTCAACACATGGGGTGATGAGGTCTCACCCAACATCAGCCAATAATCCCTTTTTCCCATTGATTTACATTAGTTTTCACATGTCAAGGAACTAGGGTTTTTGAGGAAAATCAGTCACATAGTGGTCTCCAAAAGTGATCACAAGTTATCACACTAGATACATGCTCTACAGAAAAATAACAAAGAACCTAGAAACCCTAATTCTCTCACTGCAAATGGACAAGAGTGCCTTAGGTTAGACAAAACTGACACCCCTCTAGTTTCCTCTTCCCAGCACTATTGTCTAGGCCCAAATCCAATTTTAAGATCATGATTGCAATCACTAGACCTCTTTTTATAACAAGTTTCAGATCTAGATTCCTTTTTGGAGTTATAGTTTTCAACTAAGTATTTATTTTCTACTTATGTTTTGCTATTTTTAGTAAGTTTATGGAATATAATAATTCCAAATCAGTGAATTTTATATTTTTTATATTATTCTCTCGATTTTCCATAGTAGTTTTATCATCTGGGGTTTTCACATAAATCCCAACTTTGATAAAATATATTGGCAAACCCATTTATTATTCAAATATTTTCAAAACTTGACCATATATGCTACTAGGGTTTATATCATTATTACTATTTTTTCCACTTCTTGTTGTTACCTTTCCAAATATAATAAATCCTACAATAATAAATTTTTTGAAAGCTTTCATATCATATTATATGCAATCCAAAAAAAATTCTTTCTATTCTTTTAAGAATAAGTGTTAGACTAGCTTACATCCTAATTGATCATACTTAGATTCCACTCAGCTCAAATATGGACCAAAAAAAGTGTATTAACACCTTTGAATGTACCCACATCTATGAAAATGTCATCTTCAATGATACTAATTTTGAATTCAATGATACTAATTTTGAACATGATCAATGTGATCAAGATATCCAAAATCATCAAGATGAGCATCACAATGTACCTATTCCTCTAAATGGGGAGTGAATTGAATTCAACAAAGACAAAGTTCTAACAAGTTTTTGAGAAATACCTCGTGATCATCCCCTTGATCATGATACTATTTTAAACACATTTTTAAGAATAAAGAAGGTGAACATAACTCAATCTTCTCAAAATCCTCCCCCTTTGGATACAAGTCTTATACCCCCTACAATAATGGGGCAAACTCAGAGACTTCAATAGATTACCATGCCAATTTTTATTCCATCATTAGGAACACCACCTTTGGTTATCACACACTCTTCTACTGCATATGTACAATCCCCTATACAAGACATTGAATCTCTACAAACTAAGGTGATACATTTGGATCAAGGTGCTTTGAAACCTAAGAAGTCACCATATTCTCATGTTTTACTACACACTCGATTAGAACAACATTTATCAATATATCCTTTACCTAAAATATTTTTGTCACCCAAGCTTACACTATATGATGGTAAGGTTGACCTCGAACAACATCTCATAGCATTTCATGCAACAAGTTTAGACTATGTGTCCAATGGCATATTATTGACCAAGCTATTCCTGACAAGTGTAAAGGAATATGTTTTAAAATGGTTCTATGATTTACCACACCAATTAGTAGATACATTCAATCCCTTAGATGATATGTTTCTAGCACAAATTTCAATCAATATCAGTGAGAAGGTGTCCTATGCTCAAATAGCCCTACTCAAACAAAGATCTAATGAGCCTATCATAGAATACATATTAAGATACAAGACAATATTATCCAAAATGACAAATCTTATGGCAGATAGATAATTACAAGATATATTTGATTTAACTATTTTTGGTAATAATGGATTTTTATTCCTAATTTAGTTAAGGGTATGGATTACTAAATCAGTAAATAATATTTCAATAATTTCAGTCTTTATTTGTATATTTTAGTTGTCTTGTTTACCTTTTTAAAAATAGCAATAAATAAGGAGAAATACAACTTAAGTTAAAACTAGATTGAGACGGTTAAGACAGAGGCTAAAACTAGCTATGTAGGATTGGGACAATGTCACAAATCAAATTCTAGCTTTTGTTTGGTGAAAGGACAAGAACATCAAGAATAGGACACTTTAAGGTTTGATGTTATAGTCCACTCTTGTCACTATTGTCCAAACTGGTCATAAAGATATGTCAGGAATCTAGAACAACAAACATCCTCTGATACCACTTGTTGGGAGGGGAGGATGGAAGATAAATCCAAGAACAAACACACCTGTTCTAATTCCACCTCCTAGGATCTTGCTCCTCAGAAAGAGCACAGTATGATTACCAAATATAAGCAATTGAATATGCGGAAATAACCAGAAACACAAGTAACTAGAATTCACCAATAGCACAGAATATGAGAGACAATACACTATCTTGTATTAACACTAACAGAAAAGAATACAACAAAGAGCCGCCACACTCTTTCACCTTACAGAGATTCGCCACACCTCAAGTGTTTAGTAATTCTTCTCACACACACTCTCCTACACAAAAACGGTCCCAACAACCAACTCACACACAGAATTGGTGTTCACCTCACCAACCAGTCAGTAATAACCCTGCCGGTACATCAAGCACTCTATAGCACTTCAAGCTGATCTCTCATGAACCTGCAACCTGCAATTCAAAGACCAAACTTACATGTAGATCCCCAATGAGCTTTCAACAACCTGCAACTCACAGATCTTACAACTAGAAGGAACTCTTCCTTTCTATCTCATGCCTTATACAATACATGCCAATGGGTCTATAAATAGATCCCTAACTCAAACAATAACTTAGACTCTTAATTTAGACAATTGTCCTCGCAGCCCAAGACTCTAACTGGTCTCAACATGCAAACTCTTTGTTCACTTAACTAACTGTCCGTGAAATGAGCAGTTCTGGAACACACAGGCGACCGACGTCGGTCCCTGCTTGTCTGGTTCTGCCGACGTCGGCCGACTTTCTACCGTCGCCGGTGGCCTTCTGCACTGGTCTCTGCCGACGTCGGTCCTGCTGCCGATGCCGGTTCCTGTAGAACTCAGCAACCATCTGTTCCTCAGTTTGCAAAGGTTGAAGCTTTTAGCTCCACAACCTAACAATCTCCCACTTGGAGATAAATAGCTGCAACCTGTACATGTACCTGTACACCGTCTAGTTTGTTCCCTTGGCTATGTATCCATCTTCAAAATCACCCTTGAAGACCAACCACCACAAAATCTGTGGTACAAAACCTGTCATCCAAATCACCTACCACATCCACATCTACAACTATGTAGAAATAAACCTGAACTTGCATAGCATGTGCACCTGCTACTAGTCCCTGTAAGAATCCACTAAACTACCCTCCAATGGTTCTCTCCCGGATTGGCTCCTAACTTGTGACAACTCCCACTACTTGGGAAAACTCAGGTTTAGTACATACCATGCACTCAACCTCATTATGTGAATCAAGACACCTGTTCTATGAACTGTCTAACCATCAGCGTGCTAACCGGTTTCACACAATCATCCTGAAACAAAATCAACACATGAGTCTCTAGAACACACTCTTGCCAAAGAATCTTGCTGCTCCCAGATTCTCCATGACAAACACCTGAACTAGCTTTACCTTTAGTTCAGCAATACCTGTATATGTAACCCTGCAACAAGCACATCATACAGAAAATAGGATAGTGTAGCTAATACTATCCAACCTAGTAAAGAGAAACACAATGAACAAACCTCCATTGCCCTGCAGCTAATACAAGATCAAATACCCTGATCTTCCATCTCACGTATCCATTTTTGCTCTTCTTCATCCTTAACATCCATTCGTCTCTCAGTGCTTACTTCCAGCTGGCCACACTACCCAAAACCCCTGTTTGGTTCTCCTCCAAGGAATCACATCCTCATTCATGCCTAGCTCCCACTATTTCCTGGATCTACCTATTCTGCTTCTTCAATAACTTCCTGGTCCTATGCCATAAATGAGCAACAAGTAGTGCAAAGAAGGGAAATGACAAATTTAAGAACTTACTTACACCTTCAGTCCTCCATATGGGTGCTTGAGACTCCATGACAGCGTGCTGTCCACCCAAAATTCGTCTCAGTGACCGATGCCGGTCACATCTCAGTCTACAGCCGAACGATGTCGGTTCCCTGCGACTGCCTCTCCACCGACGTCGGTTTTCCCTGGCCGACGCCGGTCTCTGTCTGCCCTGAGTCACCGACGTCGGGCTGCACATAGCCGACGTCGGTCCCTGTCTGGACACCGACGCCAGTTTTCCTGCCGACGTCGGTCTCTGTGTTTTTCTTGTGAGACCTGACTTTTTCCCGCGAGCTCCTTTTGGATCAAACCCTTGTCCAAATCACCCTTGCTCTGCTCAGAATTCCTCTGCACCTTGTGCTGAACTCTGTCCGTCACCTTCTCCTTGAAAACCAAGGCTTTCCTGTTCTTGTCACTAACATCAGATTCCTCAAGAAACCTCACCTTCTTCTTCTGCATACAGAAACCACGATCCATGCCTTCCAAATCTGAAAGCATACTCTTTGACTCAAGAACCAGCATCTCCTTCTTATCTATGTGACCAAGCCTATCAAGCCACATCTCTGAATCTACAGCTGAAGTAGATAACCCAGAAGAAGAATCAGTAAAACAAGTAGATAGATAAAGCGTACCTACTTTCTTACCTCTAGCTACAACAAGTGTACCCTTGGTAACCTTCCAAGAGTCCGCTCTGAGAGTTACTGTGCAACCCTCTTCACCCAAACTTCTGACAAAAATCAGATTCTGCTTCAGAACTGGGACGTGCATGACCTCCTTTAACACCCATGTGTTACCTGTCTGCAGTTTCAGCTTCACTTTGCCTTTGCCAACACTCTGACAAGGCTTACCATCCCCTACACAAATTTCTCCAAAATCTCCCTGGACATACTCATGAAAAAATTCTCTATGTGGGGATGCATGAAAAGAGGCACCAGAATCTAATACCCAAGATTATACTTTATCCAAAGAACATACCAGAGCATCCTGTGCAACGTAACCTGCAACATCTGCTTCTTCTTCATGTTCTTCATGCTGATCTGTACCTGATCTGCAATCTCTCTTTAAGTGCCCTTGCTTTCCACATTTTTAGCAGGTTATTCTGCCATACCTGGACTTGGATCTCTTGCCCGTCTTTGACCTTGATCTCCCACGCTCTATCTTCTCTCTTGGCCTTCCTCTTCCTTCAACACTCAAAGCATCTCCAGATGATTCACCTGTGCTTTTCCTGCGTATCTCTTCGTTCAAGATCACACTCACAATATCATCCACTTTTAAGACTTTTGAAGGAGACACAGTATTAGAAACTGCCATTACCAAACCTTCCCAACTTTCAGGTAATGAACACAAGATTAAGAGAGCTCTTATTTCATCATCAAATACAATATTGACTGAACTTAACTAGTTTACTAAACCATGGAAATCACTAAGATGGCTATGAACAGATCCACCTTCCAACATTTGCAAATTAAATAAACGCTTCATAAGAAATACCTTATTCGAAGCCGAGGGTTTTTCATACAAATTTGCCAAAGATTTCATCAACTCCACCATTGTCTTACACTGTGATAAGCTGGAAATCATAGATGATTCAAGACTCAATCTAACAGATCCCAGAGCCTTCCGATCAAGAACCTCCCATTCTTCATCTTTCATATCCACGGGTTTGCTAGCAACCCCACCCAATGGTAAGTACAAATCTTTCTGATACAGATAGTCCTCAATCTGCATCCTCCATAATTGGTAGTTCTTGCCATTGAACTTTTCCATTCGTAGTTGACTGCTTTCTGTCATTGCTCAACTCCCACTCAAATAGAAACCCTGTGAGTAACCTGTAATCAAAACACACTACCCAGATCTACACCAATCTGTTAGTATCCCAACCAAAAGCTCTGATACCAATTGTCAGGAATCTAGAACAACAAACATGCTCTGATACCACTTGTTGGGAGGGGAGGATGGAAGATAAATCCAAGAACAAACACACCTGTTCTAATTCCACCTCCTAGGATCTTGCTCCTCAGAAAGAGCACAGTATGATTACCAAATATAAGTAATTGAATATGCGGAAATAACCAGAAACACAAGTAACTAGAATTCACCAATAGCACTGAATATGAGAGACAATACACTATCTTGTATTAACACTAACAGAAAAGAATACAACAAAGAGCCGCCACACTCTTTCACCTTACAGAGATTCGCCACACCTCAAGTGTTCAGTAATTCTTCTCACACACACTCTCCTACACAAAAACGGTCCCAACAACCAACTCACACACAGAATTGGTGTTCACCTCACCAACCAGTCAGTAATAACCCTGCCGGTACATCAAGCACTCTATAGCACTTCAAGCTGATCTCTCATGAACCTGCAACCTGCAATTCAAAGACCAAACTTACATGTAGATCCCCAATGAGCTTTCAACAACCTGCAACTCACAGATCTTACAACTAGAAGGAACTCTTCCTTTCTATCTCATGCCTTATACAATACATGCCAATGGGTCTATAAATAGATCCCTAACTCAAACAATAACTTAGACTCTTAATTTAGACAATTGTCCTCGCAGCCCAAGACTCTAACTGGTCTCAACATGCAAACTCTTTATTCACTTAACTAACTGTCCGTGAAACGAGCAGTTCTGGAACACACAGGCGACCGACGTCGGTCCCTGCTTGTCTGGTTCTGCTGACGTCGGCCGACTTTCTACCGTCGCCGGTGGCCTTCTGCACTGGTCTCTGCCGACGTCGGTCCTGCTGCCGACGCTGGTTCCTGTAGAACTCAGCAACCATATGTTCCTCAGTTTGCAAAGGTTGAAGCTTTTAGCTCCACAACCTAACAAGATATGGGTTTTCTAGGTTTTGTTCATTGTCCCTATATGAGTCTACCTATGAAATATTAAGTTTTGAATGTTGATGGAGCTCCTTGTAGAGCTTATTTAATCTTGAAACCCTAGACCTTCATTATGCTTGATAAAACTTGAGAAAGAAAGGGGGGGTTAGTGTGTGTAACATGCATTGAACATGTATCCACACCCCTTATGTGGGCACGCTTCTTACATACCAATACTCCAAAGAGGGATCAAGTGATATGTAGCTCTCCCACTTGATGTTCTTTTTGTAATAGTGTAATGTGGATGCAAAATTGAGAGTACTCGAGGTGATTAGGGACTGGTGTGAGAGTTTGAATATATTTGCAGTTGTGTTGGGTGATTGTATGTAGAGAATATGGAAATTTTCTTAGTGTTTTTAAATTTATTCTTGCTTTCTTTTTAAGATTTGTCACCTCCCTTTGTAAATGACCTTTGAATGGAATTTTATAGGGAATTATTAATCATGGGTTAGATGTATTCATGCTACAATGACATGATGAAGGATAAGAATTAAATTAAAATGGTCATTTGGGCTCAAAATGTGATTAGATAGGAGTGTCAAAAATGGGACACCCTAGGGTCTGGTGCTATAGTCTATGTATGACACTCCTGTCTTATAGGCTCAAGACTTAGGGGATAGAATTAGCCTAGGAAATAGAGCCTAACTGAGCTAGAATAATCATTTGGAAGGCTATAGATGACTGAGAATAAGCAAAAAGGTACCTAGGAGGGTCATAAGAGCATGTAAGGAGGATCCATGGCTAGGATATCACAAACCACAATAATACTACCAATTTGGATATTTTATATGACTACATTTACCCCCCTTTATTCTAGTGATATAACAAAGCAAAATATTAGGAAAAAGGAAAGTAGAAAGTGTACCTAAACTTACTTATAAGGGTGAATCCCATGAAGTTGAGTGATGTTGGGTGTGCATAAAGAGAGCACATAATGAATCATAAATCTGTAAGAGAAAATAAAGAGTAGATCAGTTCTTAATAGAAATGCTATGTCTAAATCAAGAACATACAAAAGCTAGGTAAGAGAGATAAGAAGAGAAAGGAATAAATACACCTCACCAGGTACGTGAACCAATACAAAACTTGTTGTGATGTTAAGTGATGTTTTAATGATGTTGATTAATGTTGGTTATGTGTTAAACCAAGACTAATATTATGAATAGAGTTGAGTGATCAATTCCCTGAGAGAGGCTCAAGAATGCAAAGGTTGGCCCATTGGCTCCATCATCACCCACTAAGTGAAGCTATGTGATCATGTTTGTGTTAATCTATGTTTGGAATGTGTGTATAATCCCTCTGAGTAGGTGTCTCAAGAATACAAAGGCTATCTAGAACTTTGGCTCCATCATTGCCCACTAAGTGAAGCTATGAACTAATACTGATATGAACGTGTGTCATATGAGATGGCTCCTGAAGCCCATGAATGCTTTAAAATCTGATAATGTGGCATAGATAATTGAATGTGTATTGGAAAATAGGCCAATATTTGTGACTCTAAAAGGTGGAGATTAGGTTTGTATGAAGTCACTCTAAAATTGAAAACTAGGCCTATGTGGAATCCACTCAAGAATGATGCCAACCACCTGTAGATAGAGTAAGGCATGCAACTACTAAGAATGCCTAGGTAATATATTAAACTCAAAAATAAAAGAAGTCAAATGTGTCATACACATTTCCCCCAATCACTGGTGTCTATAATATGGATTCTAATTTGGAATTTATACCAACTACCCAATCTGAAATTGGAAGTGAGAGCCATCAATGCCATGCATGATGCCCCTATATTTAGATTCTTTTATAAAAACTGTACTGAAACTACTAATTCTAAACTAAACTATTGTTGACAAAACTATAATTAAACTTACCTTTCTGCCTATTTTTGGAAAATATAGGTTTTTCACTATTTGAACAAGAGCACCAAATACAAGACACCCTCCTATTCAACATTAGTTTCTAGGTTTGGTGCTCTTTTCCTTTATTGAATCTGATCACTATTCTTTAATCGTCACTATTTTTCTAGTCTGTTCTACCTATTTTAGGTTTTGGTTATTGTTCTGAGTGTTCTAAAAAGTAATTTTTAAACCAGTGAGAGATCTGATCTCTATGACAAAACCCTTGATTATTGATCCCTCTTTTGAGGGTAGGAATGAAGACCCTACAATGACTACCCTTAAAATAAAAATCCCTACAAGTGTGTTATGTTATGAAATACATGATATAGTAATGATAATCTAAAAGAAGTCTCAAGATATAGCATAGTTTATATTGAATATTGTTAGATCAACAGGGGTGTGCCTAGATAGATGTAACAATGTAATAACATGTGTAATGTATTGAACTAAAATTGAAAAGTCTAATTATTTATTAGTTGTCAAATAGGGATGGAGTATGATGTTCATCATGGCATCTAAGAAATCAAGATAATGCATGATATGGATCATGGCAATGCAAATAGTTGAAAATAAAATAAGAAACAAGCATACAAGGCAAGAAGCAAGAAGAATACAAGGGTGGCCAAGGGGCCAAGAAAACAAGGGACATGGGCACATGTCACTCAAACTAGGAAAACAAGCATACAAAGCATGTTCAAATGCCAGATACACATATAATTGAAAATAAGCAAGTTTAGCACATGGGCCATAGGCACATAGAAGAGTAAAAGTAAAGGACATTAGAAAATGTCTTAAGTAATATACAAGAATAGAAGCAAAGGACATTGGCAAATGTCCTAAGGTATACACAAGAGATAAAATAGGAACTGATAAATGCAATCACATCTAGTTATGCAAAGTAAGAAAGGAAGTCATGTAAATATTGGAAATATAATTGCATATAAGTAATAAAAAAAAGAAATGAATGTATGTAATACATGGAGTACAATAATAGGTAATTGCAAAGAAATACACAAGTGTTATATACTAGTGAGTGTCGATAGAGCAATCTCTATAAGCTAGTAAGTAATGTACATCAACATGATAACTAGAGTGTGTGGTGTAGAAATGACATAACCTAGATGGTGTAGTAATGTAGAAGATGCCCCTAGTGGGTTGATATATTGATGTATGTCTCGAATGTAAGATTAGGATGTCCCCTCAATGGGTAGAGTGAAGAAATCAAGGATCTGGGTGTCACTAGACACACTAAAAGAAGATCAAGTGAAGCATGGTAATGTAGATAAATCGACATAAAATAGCATAGAACAAAAAAATATAAGTCTATCATGGTAGTATAAATGTAAATCATGGATTATGCATACATTTGAAATGTTTTTGGTATTCTTGAAATATTTAAATGTTTTTGTATTTTGAAATGTTATATTGTTTTTGCTATTTTTGAAATATTTGAATGTTTTTGTATTTTGAAATGTTGTATTATTTTTTTTATTTTTGAAATAAGATATATAAAAATAATCATAAAAATACTATGTACAATTAATTGAAGAAAAAGCTATATACAATTAGGACTGAGAAGAAATGATACTAACCGATGAGTCTCATTAGAGACTCCTATCATGGTGTCTTATATCAAACAAAGGAATTGTGAGTGATTGTGAAGCATAAGGGAATGGCTATGAATATGACTCTAAATATTTAGATTTATTATCAATATCTTAGAAATCATAATAACCTATAATGTTCCACTCATCATTATCATTTTGATTTTGAATCAATGGAATGCTAGTATTGACTTTTTTTGTATCTTGATCTTTTCCTTTGATAAATTGTTTGTGAATGATTTGACTTAGGATGTTAAATAAATCCAAAACCTTGGTGACAAACATTATCAACTATTAGAATAGGAGTAGTGATGCTTTGAGCATGCTTTCCCAACCCATGACCTTGATAATCAAACTGTTGTAGATATTTTTGACCAGACCCATATTGCTTTGAAAATTGTTCCTCATGTTGGAGAGGTATATTTACAACTTTTTTGTGCTTTACCTATGCTTGTGGTACTATTTTTGGCTTTGATTTTTCTTTTTGATCCTTTTGTTATTTTGAGTTATGCTTTGGTAACCACTTTTATATTGTTTCTAAATTTGACCCTTTATGAATGTGTTCCTATATCACTATGGATTGTTTTATGAATTTATTTTGTATAGGGTCCTCATGAGCTATTATCTATTTTATATGTTTTTTTAGTGCCAAACATTAATCTTTTTGATGCCCATGCATTTTATGATATGCATAATAATATCTAGATCTTTTCAGTGGATGTAGAGGACATAATTTGATCAACTTAGATTCAATCATTTATCTTAGTACCTCACTTGAACTCTTATTTGATATGTGAATGATTTTTTAATCACTAGTTGTAGAGTTACTTTGTTTTGATATATAGCATTGCTTGCAACCAATTGACTAGGTGAAGGTGCATATACATGATTGACACTAGGATGCCTTTGAGGCTTTTGTATTATAATCTAATTTACTAATTTTTTTGATCTTTTCATGTAATAGCTTATTATACATTTGTAAATCTGAAAATAACTTGTTCATACTAGTGATTTGATCCCTTAGAGTCCCACAAGTGCAAACCCTAGTTTCTTTTGATTAAACATATAAGCATAGAAGATGGTTTGAAGAAGTTATATGATGCATGTATGCATGTATAGGTTGCCTCACATTTTGGAGAGGTGATAGCATGGACCTGGTTAGAGGGAAATTATCTATCACCCTCTTGGGAGAGAGGAGAAGGAAATTATTTCATGTGCATAAGATATGACATTGAAACTTGACAGGTGGTTGTTAGCTTATGTAATGGATCCTCTAAATATGTAAGGATTTTATTCTTAATTGAAATACACATAATAAAGAGATGGCATGTAAAAGAAGTAATAAAAATTTTGCACTAATGCATTAAAAAATTTGACTTGTGACATGACATTTCTAACCTATTTAGCAAGATAGACTCAAATTTTATTCCACATGAGAGAGAGAAAGTATGTAATGAAACCTTACATTAAAGAAAAGTAAATATTGCTTTGAATGAAAGGTAATTTAACATGTTTAGAAATAAATTTCTTAACATCATCTCATATTATGAAAAGTAAGCATGAAAAGGAAATAATGAAGCTTTGTACTAAAATTTAGTAAACTTCATCAATCATATACATGATAGGACCGAGTATGGATTCCTTATTATTTGCAAAAAATGTTTTGAAATGAGTAAGATCTATTTGTAATTTTATGTGAAATTTGAAAGGTGATACTTCAAAATAAAGGGTCCTAGTAAATTCAACTAGGATTTGAAAGAAACTATATTAAAATTACTAAGGTAAATTTTAAAAATTAAAAGTTAATTTTGATTTGAACATGCTGGAAAAAATCAGAAAAATACTTTAAAAATATTGGGACCTAGTATAGGAAACTAAGGTTTGTAAGAAATAATTTTAAAAATTACTATGGTGAATTTTAAAATTTAAAATGTGAATTTTTTATTTAAATATGTAGGAAAAAATTAGAAAAATATTGGAAAAATCTGCAAAGAATTTTCCCTAGGGTTTCTAGGGTTTTTGTGTTTAAACGAAGTAAGTTAGGTTCACCAAATGATTTAATTAATTTAGTTAAGGGTCTAAATTAGTAAATAATATTGAAATAATTCCAATCCTAATTTGTATATTTTATTTGTCTTTTATACCATTCTAAAAATAGTAATAAATAAGGAGAAATACAACTTAGCTTAAAACTAGACTAAGACGACTGAGATAAAGGCTAAAACTAGTTTTGTAGGACTGGGATAGTGTTAAAAATCATAATGTGGCTTTTGTTTGGTAAAATAATAAGAGCATAAAAAATAAGACACTTTGGGGTCTGGTACTATAGTCCACTCCTATCACTGTTATCCAAACTAGTCATAGAGATTTGAGTTTTCTAAGTTTTGTTCACTATCTTAATATGTGTCTACCTGTGAAATATTATGTACTAAATGTCGATGGAACTCCTTGTATAGTTGATTCAATATTGAAACCTTATACTTTCATTTTACTTTATAAAACTTGAGAAAGAGAGGGGGGGTTAGTGTGTGTAAAATACACTAAACGCGTATCCACACCAATTATGTGGGCACACTGCCTACATATCAATACTTTTAAGAAGGATCAATCCATATGTAGTTACCCCACTTGATTTTATTTATTAAATAGTGTAATTTGAATGTAAAAATGTCAAATTGAGAGTGTTTAAGGTGGCTATGTACTAGTGTGAGAGTTTGAATATGTTTGCAGCTGTGTTGGGTGACTGTATGCAAAAAATAGGGAAATTTTCCTTAGTTTTTTTGTTTGTATTCTTGATTGATTTGTAAGATTTGTCACCTTCATTTGTAAATGACATTTGGATGGAATTTTATATGGAACTATTGATCATGGGTTAGATTAATTCACACTAGGCCAACATGATGAAGGATAGGAATTTGATGAAAATGGTCTTTTTGGGATCAAAATGTGATTGGATAAGAACACCAAAAATGGGACACCCTATGGTCTAGTGCTATATTCCAAGTATGGTTCTACTTTCCTATAGGCTTGGGACCTGGGGGGTAGAATTGGCATGGGAAATAGAGCTTGACTAAGCTAGAATGATTTTCTAGAACGCTACAAATGACTAGGAATAAGCAAAAAGGTACCTAAGAAGGTCATAAGAGCATGCAAGGAGGATTTATGGCTAAGATATCAAAAACCACACTCAAACTACTAATTTGGACATTTTATATGACTATAGTATTTAAGAAAAAAATACTTTCATCTCTACACAAATCCATTATGTTCAAAAATTTCAAATCATTCAAAGATTTGTGCCATACAACAAAGGAAAGAGAAGTCAAGATATTGGCAATGAACAAACTTAAGTACACAACCAATTATAATTACAACACCAAGAATTAAAGGAAGCCACCATATAAGCTAAGACCAACCAATAACAAAAATGATCAAAAAGCAAAAGTACATATAGTTACAGAGCCTTCTTGATGCAAAAGGATCATCAAGTCTAGTGTATAGTTTGGTTTGATATATCAATGTTTAGTTTGTTATGTCTTAGTGAGATTTATAAGGTAATGTTTAGGTGTTGTAATCCTTGTCATACTTCATCACCCTTTTTTATTGGTGATTCTAGTGAGTTTTCTAGTTTCTTGCCAAAATTGTATTTTTAAATATTTGAATTTGTAAGTGTCAAGTGAAAGTGTTTTCTCTTATTTTAAGCTCATATAAGGACACGATCATGTAGGTAAGGGGGTAAAATAGGTAATAGGATGTGTTATTAATATGTCTAATGTCTTAATTCATCATAAACCTTGTATATACCCATTCAAGGTTAAGTGTTAAGGAAAGAGTTAGTTAGTTGTACATTACAGAGGATTTTGGCATGAGTTCTTAAGATGGAATAAGATAGATAAGAAGATGTAATTTGTAGAGATATGAAAGGAGTGGAATTTTTTAAGATATAAGAGGCATAATAATTTAAATAATACTCCAATAACCTATAAAGAGACTAAGAAAGTAAAGAAGACGTGTTCAAAAGAACTCGGAAAGACATGATAGTTAGAAGGAGACTAGAGTAAAATTGTTTGTTTGTATTTGCACTAAAATTCAATAAAATAAATTAATTTTATGTTTGATATCCCTTTCACATGTTGTATCATGTGTAAACATTGGTCTCTCTAATACTTTGAATGCATATTTGTGCTATGAGATGACTTCATTCAAGCATACAAAAGGTGTTGCTTTTTTATTTTTAGACCATTTTAAAATATTAATGTGATTTAATAATAAATATAGGTTTAAGGATCATTAATAAACCAAAAAAAAATAAAATTAAAGTTTATAATTCAATTTATCTATTTTTGGGGAGCTCTTGGCCAATATATATAGAACTAAGTTTTTAAGTTACATAAACTAGCATATCTTTTAAACTAACTATCCAAATTGCATGAAATTTGAAATGGAACTGTATGAGTATGTATATTAATATTTTAAGGTGGATACATTATTTTTGGATTCATTTATAATAATTAATTCATAAAACTCATAATGTAGACTTGTAAGGTCTAGATTAGGGGTTTAGAGTCCAAGAAACTTACATTACTAAAATATAAATGACTTAAATTGAATGAAACTTTTTGTACATATTAATAATGAATTTATGGATATTTTAAAATATTTATAGTTTTTTTAAATGAAAATGTAGCCAAAATAAAGTCAACAGGCCTGTAGGTGAGTGTTAAACTTAGAACACTGAAATCAAGCCATATCTCATAAATTATTATTTTGAATGTCATGAAAATTTTATTTAATGTTTATTAGGATTAATTTGATATTTTAATGTTTATTTATAGGTTTTGAGGCATCTATTGATGAATTTATTGCAAAAACTCAAACTTGCATTCCTAAAACAAGGTCTAAAAACCCCTATTTTCAGCAATAAAATCACCATTACAAGAAATTAACTCTACCAAATGACCTAAAAAAATTTAGGGAGGTTAGATAGAATGTTTTAAAATTTAATTATGAGATAAAATTATTATAAAATAGTAAATATCATTGAAATTTAGTCTATAGGTCTAGTTGTCAAGGCCTAAACAGGATTGTTTGGTGATTGTTTCAAAGAATAAAGTCAAAAGAAAAAAGTTAGTTACATTGAAGTGGAAATAATTGAGTAAAGTATAATAAGTCTCTTGATAATATTAACAATACATAATAATCTTTGTTTTGTTGGTCACAATCAAGGAAGAAGACTAATACAAGCCAAATACCACTCAAAACAAGACTTAGTAAAAGGTTACTTACATCATTTTGGTATCATAGCTTAGAAAAAACTCTTGGGTAAATGTGAAATAAATAAATATAAAAGTGAATAATTATAAGAATGATTTGAGAAAGGATAATTTGAAAAGGTTGTGTAGTCCTATAGCCTATTGATGCTTAAATAGGTGAGGAGAGAGCACATTAAAGCTCAAGAGGAATAAATTCAAGGTGAAACGGACTTGGAGGTGTCAAAAGATCAAGTATAAACTTTGGGTGAGTCACAACAAGAATAAAAAAGAAAAAAAATGGGAGGATTGATGAAATAAAATAACTAGATGGAGAAAAAGAGTGAGGTGAGAAAAGAAGTAAGCATTCAAGAAGAAATACATGGAATGAAGCAAGTCTTCATAGGTTTAATGCAATGTTTGAAAGAATGGAATCAATCAGAATAAGGATTATTCATAAAAATAAATAAGGTGGTCAAGTCTCCAATCAAAAATATTATATAAAAGAGAAGGAGACAACAAGAATTCAGAAGTTGGAAAAATATGATAAGGGTGCTTTAAGAGAAACAAAATGGGAAAATTAAAGAGGAATTCAGACCTCGATGTTTTGATTATAATAGTATGTTTAAGTTTGTGATTATAGTTATGAATTTTGTTGAAGAGAGTGAATAATTTGAGACCTTAAAACTTGAAAAGGACAAAGAAGATAGGTTGTCAATAAACCACAAGGAGTTGGTTACAAATGCAAAACATGAAGAGCAAAAGAAAAGAGTGATCCTCAGCCAAGAGGATGAGAACAAAATAAATAAAGATGAAGGTAACAAATAACAAGATAAAGATCAAGTACATGATATTAATAAGGAGGAAGATTTTAGATTACATGATGGTTATAAGGCAATCAATAAATATGAATAATTTTAAGAATGTTCACAAAAATAATGTAAGCAGATTGTAAAGTAGGTAATAGGGAAGGAAGAAGATAGACAAGTTTATATGAAAGATGAATAAGTGAAGTTTTATATATTTATATATATATATATATATATATATATATATATATATATATATATATATATATATATATATATTCAAGATAAACTATCATGTATACAACCATGTAAGTAGATTAAAAGACAAGTATGGGTAGCCAAAAATTCAAAGGAATAAAAAATGATGGTGAATATCATTGTATTGAGGAGCAACCTCAATAAAATAAAAAATGAATGTTATAAGATTTTAAGCCAACATCAAGACCAAAGAATCAATAAATCATAATTAAGAAAACTTTTGATGAAAATAGGTCAGCCAATGATGAAGAGCTTGAAGGATTAAAGGAGTATAAAGAGAGTCTTATAAAGAAATTAAGAATATTATAGAAAAGAAAGAAGATGTGGATAATTATAATATCCTTAAATAAAATATTGAGTCTCCTAAATATGAGTTAATTTTTGATAACCATGTTGTCTTTTAAGTTATGGATATCTAGTGTCAACAAATACTCTATGGAAACATGAAAAAGAAAAGGGAAAAGACACAAGAGTTTATGATAAAGCAAGAAGAAGCAAAGAGTAATGACATTTAGTATAAAGAAGACAATTTGGTGAGAAAAAAAGATTGATGGAGAGTAATGTCATTACAAGAATACACAAGTTCAAACCATCATTAGAAGAGAAAAAAGAGTCAAGCTACATAGAGATCAAACTACAAAGTAGTAAGTCACAAGAAGATGAATTAACTAAGCAAAGGTAAGGTAAGGATTGTATATATTTGAATAGTGGCATTGAAGATAATATTGAGAAATATTTACAAGAAGCATCATGTAAATATAAATTTGAGTCAACTAAGAAGATGGAATTTCAAGAAGATGAATGAGTCTATGAGAAGACTCAACCTAAAGATGTGTAGGACTATAAAGAAGAAGCCAAAGAAGATAAAGAATAAAGCGTAATAGGGATAAAAGAAAAATAGGTTTCTAAGAAGCCATTAGAGATTAAGGAGAAATAATAATTCAAGATCAAGGAAAATATGAGTTATGACACCAATAAATCTCATCACATCATGAAAACACGATTGAGGACTATATGAAAATTGCATGGATAACATTATCAAGAGATAAAATCAACAAGTATGTGATCAAACCATGATAGAATTAAAAGGAAAATATTTTGAAGTAAGAGCAAGAAAAATTAATGAGAACATAACTTTAGGGGTAGGTTGTGACAAAAAGTAAGATGGGATAGTAGAATTGAAGACTAAATAAGACAAAGATCTACTAAGGATTATGAATATCATAGAGATGCAAGGTGAGACACAAAGAAATCAAATTGAGATGAGAAAATAAGAGAACCAAGAAAATTACATAGTAAATGAAGTTTATAAATTTGAACAAGGCTTAAAAGGTGAGAAATTTGAAACCATTTCAGGGTACCACTTGCAAGAGAGAACTGAAATCTGAGTCATAAATGAAGAAACAATGGTATTGAAGACAATTGACATGGAACATTAGAGAGCCTAAGATGTGAAATAAAATCATGGGTAGAATGAAAATAGGAAAGAAGGATTGAACATGATTCAAATTCAAAATTAATAAATGGTTTATTACCTTAATAATTTTATTCTATGTAGGTGTAGCAAAAGAGAAGGCAACAAAGAAGATGCATAAATTTGGATTAATTAAAAATATTTGAATATATGAATAATTAGATGGAGAGGATCAGTAAAAAAAGAAGGGAGAAATAAAATGGAATGAGAAGATGAATAATTATAAAATTAGAATAGGAAGACAATAAATTAATAAGAATTGGAAGACAAGGAATATGCTTCATTTGATTTGGAGATCAAAGTGTTCCTATCTGGGGAGCTTGATGCAGAAGCATCATCAAATCTAATGTAAAGTTTGGTTAAAAAGATCAATGTATATTTGGTAGGTATTATGTAGACTTAAAATGTTATTTTTAGGTTTTTGAATCCTTTTAATACTTCATTACCATTTTTTATGTGTCATTCTAGTGAGTTGTCTAGTTCCCTGCCAAAATTGTATTTTCAAATATTTGAATTTGTAAGTGTCAAGTGAGAGTGTTTTATCTTCTTTTAAGCTTGTATAATGATAGGATCATGTAATTAAATGGGTAAAATATGTCCTAGGAGGTGTTATTAATATTTATAAATTATTAATCCATCATAAACCTTGTATATACCAATTCAAGGTTAAGTGTTAAAGAATGAGTTACTTAGTTGTACATTAGAGAGGATTTTGGCATGAGTTCTTAAGATAAAAAAAGATAGATAAGAAGATATAATGTGTAGAGACATGAAAGGAGTGGAATGTTCAAATGGATAAGAGGTATAATAAAAATAATATTTTAATAACCTACAAATATACTATGAAATAAAAGAAGACATGTTCAAAAGAACTCAGAAAGACATGATAATTGGAAGGAGAGAATAGTTGAAAAGAAGACTATGTGTTTGTATTTACATTAAAAATCAATAAAATAGCTTCATTTTATACTTTATATTACCTTTAAAACATTTTATAATGTGTAAATGTGAGTATATCTAATATTTTTAATGCATATTTTTGATATGAAAGACTTCATTCATATTGTAGGTCTAAACCATAAGTCTGTGTTGTGACAATCATACAAAAGGTGTTGTTTTTCTATGTTCAGACAATTTCAATATATAAATGTGATTTAAATAAAAATATATAGGTTTTATGATATTTAATAAACTATAAATATCCAAAATTAGTGGTTCGAATTCAATTCATGTATTTTTGGGAGCTCTTGACCTATGTACAAAGAACTAGTTTTTGAGTTACAAAAACTTGCATATCCTTTAAACTAACCATCCAAATTTCATGGTATTTAAATATAAATTGATGAGGTTGTATATGAAGTGTTTTAATTGGTTTAATTATTTTTTTATGTGTATCATAATTCATTCACAAAACTTAGACTGTAAAATTGTAAGGTTGGCCTAGATTAGGGGTTTAGAGTCAAGAAACTTGTATAACTCAAAAATGACTAATATAAATTTAATGAAATTTTTTTGACATATAAATAATTATATTATGTATATTTTTAAATATTTTTAAAATATTTATAATGAATTTTGAGGAAAATATAGCCAAAATATAGTCATCAGGCTTGTAAGTGAGGATTAATTTTAGAACATTGAAATAAATGCATATCTCCTAAAGTACTAATCCAAATTTCATGAAAATTTATATTAATGTGTATGAGGATTTATTTTAAGTTATATATTTTATTTAAATATTTTTATGCACCTAATGATTAAGTTATTGGTAAAAACTCATACTTGTAGTCCTCAAATAAGATCTAAAACCCCCTATTTGCAACATTAAAATCACCATTGCAAGAAAATGACTCAACCAAATGGTTTGAAAATTTATAAGGAGATATAATATAATTTTTTATATGTTTTAAAATTTATTTAAAAGATAAAATAATACTAAAATAATAAATAACATTAAACTTCAGTTTGCAGGTCTAGTTGTCAAAGCCTAAAAAGGACTGTTTGGTGATTGTTTCAAAAAATCAAGTCAAGAGAAAAAAATTAGTTACATTGAAGTGGAAATAATTAAACAAGGTATAAAAATTATATAAATAATCTTAATAAGGAATAATAATGTTTTTTTGTTGGTAAAAATCAATAAATAAGGCTAGTAGAAGCCTCGTACCACTCAAAATAAGACTTAGTAAAAGGTTACTTACATCACTATTCCATGCATTATCTTATCAGCTCATCCACGATGACAATAAAATTACCTTAAATAAGAACAATATAAGGTTAAAAAGACACTATTTTAATGAAATATAATATCTCTCCCTCCCATTAAATATGTTGATATGAATCAACCTCTTCCAAAAGGTTTTGACTAGAATACCTTTTATGACTATCATAGGGCACTAGGCCATACTACTAATAGATGTATCAATTGAAGACATAAGATTCAAGATTTTATAGATGCAAACATAATTTATGTGGGAACACCAATAGAAAATAAAACAAAAAAATGAGTGAAACAAAAGTAATGAAAATATTTAGTGATCCTTTTCCTAGCCACATGACTAATGAGATCATAGATAAATTAGGAATGCATTGTAAATATAATACACACCCTCCAATAGTTTATTATAATTCTCATATAGAAGAACAACATATTTTAAATGGTATCATAGGTGATTATCATACAGCGGTGCCATTTAGGCCACTTATTACATTTACAAAGCATGAGATACTTGATGATAAATCAGATTTACACTCTTTGTTTGTTTGTGCACACATTAATACCAAGCCTATTCCGAGTGTCATAGTCAATAATGGCTCAAGTGTGAACATGTGTAAAAACAGACTTATTTATCATCTTGGATACAAATATAGGGATATTATTTTGAATACCATGGTCATCAAAGGATTCAATGGTCACATACAGATTTTTATTAGTGAGATCACTTTAACTTTATTGGTTAGACCTATACATGTGGCCCCCATATTCACAATAGTACCCATTGTAGGGATCTTTGACATCTTATTGGGATGTCCTTAGATTTAGAAGATTCAATCAGTTCTTTATACAATTCATAGATGCTTGAAATACATGTAGTCTAATGAATTCATTATAGTTCTAGGGATCCCTTATGAGTATCCCTTACCATATAAAAATGTCACCAACATACAATCACCTAAAAAAGAACAAGACATCCAGATATTTTCACAATAGATACCTACACTTCCATGGAGGCCTATTTTAGAGAGGCCCCTTCAATAGATATTTTTCATAGATTCTAGAGAGCCACTCTCTACTCTAGCACATCTTTTATTGGTATTAAAGAGTATTAGGGGCACGTCACATAAGGCACAATCACATGCTACACCTATTGCAAGGTGGGCTCCAAGAATCCCCACACTTCAACATAATCAGTATGGCAATGCCAATTAAAACATGGATGGTG
Source organism: Torreya grandis (assembly GCA_037957365.1). Lineage (NCBI taxonomy): Eukaryota > Viridiplantae > Streptophyta > Pinopsida > Cupressales > Taxaceae > Torreya > Torreya grandis. The sequence goes on from JARHVA010003584.1 coordinate 1,789,789, forward strand.
GTTCATATTCAAATTCTCCATTAAGATCAGATCTACCATATCAACATCCACATTTATTCTGTAAAATCTCATGATTCCTTTTCTTGACATAAGGCTAGTTTATTATGAGTCTCTCACAGTACTCATTGGGTAGCATCTTTCTCTTCACTTCTTAGCTCATATTTATGTAAAAATACAAAAATAGTAAAATATTATATAAAATAACAAAATTAAGATGTATTCATGCTTATATGTACTTTTTCAAACATTAGTTCAGTGATACACAACATTCTATATATGTTTTAGCCATTTTTATATCAAACATGCTTCACTAGTGTATATGAGTGACTATAGACTACATAGGGTGGTATTCATTTAACCAATTACAAGTGATTTTAATATTACACACTTAGAAATTGTAATTAAATGGGAGAATTGTGGAGAATAGGATCATCATGCTATAGTGTCCCTCACCCCACTATTGTCCCAGTGAGCTTAAATTATAACTACTCAATTCTATATTTCACACAAGCTTCCTATAACATGTACATTGATCAGCTAGCTCATTGGGGGAATGGTAAATAAAGGTTTAATCCTTATTTTCCCATATTATCTTTCTCGCACGTTGATTAATTTACATTCTATTACATATTATGATATTTATCACTCACTAACATTATGATATACTATTGATTATCTCAGTTACTAAATATTGCTCAGATTATAACTTAGCTCCTATTGATTAAAATACATAATCATACATTTTTTTATATTGCTTTTCCTAACTTTGTATCTTGTATTCACTTTTTTTTATTTGAGTACATTTGGATATGTCATTAGAACATGTATCTAAACTTTATATCTTTGATCGTATGTGTGTGGGGACATTTGAACATGCCCTTGTGTGTGTTTTCTATTTGTGAATGTGGGCATTTAAACATGTCTTTATATGTGACTCTAAGCCTACATTGATTCCTTATACACATGTGAGTGAATTTAGCATGCCTTTGTATGTGTCTTCTATTCAAGTGAGTGGCATTTGAATGTGTCCTTTTTTTTGGCCTATTGGCCTTCCATAATGTGTTTTCCATATTTTTCATGTACTTTTTTATTGTGTGCATCATGGACATGTAATTTTTCTTTCTTATTTTATCGTATTTAGATGCCATGATAGACACCATGTACCAACCCACTTCCAATTCCATGATGGACATCATGCATTGCTCCCTAATTAGTTCTATTCAATGTTATATACTTAGTTCCTTAGTTATCTACATGCTTCATTGTCACATTTATCTAGACACACTTCTCATGAATCCTTATTTTCACATGCATCTTACATTATCAATATGCTTAGGTTACATACACAATGATGCCATATTTTTTCATAATGTCATTTTTACTCAAATTTAAATTTTTACATTATAAAAACCTACTGCTTAACATTTTGTTTTGAATTGACTTCTTAGACAAGCTTATAAACTTACCTCAAAAGAGGAGGAATTCATAGAGGCTTGTTTTAGAGACTAGGATTCATAGAACAGTACATAGATAAGATCTAATAGTGGTTACATAGTTGACATAGTTTTAGGCTCAAATTACACGGTAATTCAATTTGGATAGAAGTGCCACATTAGACATGAGATCACTACTCTAGTGTCCTTCTCAACATTGTTGTCCAAATACCAAAAAATAGACATTTCAAGAATTTATCAAAACCTCAATTTACTCATATCAGTATTCAATAATTTCACAATATTAATTTCTATACTTACTCAAAATTACATGTTTTTACCTTAGATTTGATCCATTTGGGGAAAATCATGTACAACATGTTATTCAAAGTTGGCACTCAAGTTCTACTCAGAATCATAGTTTACTCAGTGTCAGAGTCTATATACACCAAATATTAGTTTGATGAATTTGAATGGCACATTATTTCTTCATTACACCATTTTTGTATAAATTCCATAGACAAAATGATAATTCATGTCATTCTTCACACTGTATACACTAGATATAGACTATACTTGGTATTTGTACCAGTTTTTCACCAATTTTATGATAGATTTGCATTAAAATTGAACCTCATTCCATCTACATTGGATGGTTTGCTATTTTCACCATTATCTAGACCAATTTTTACAATATATATATATATATATATATATATTGTAAAAATTGGTCTAGATAGTGGTGAAAATAGAAAACCATCCAATGTAGATGGAATGAGGTTCAATTTTAATTCAAATCTATCATAAAATTGGTGAAAAAATGGTACAAATACCAAGTATAGTCTATATCTAGTGTATACAGTGTGAAGAATGACATGAATTATCATTTTGTCTATGGAATTTATACAAATATATATATATATATATATACACACACACACACACACATACATACTACTCTAGGATGAAAATGATGGATTCAAACACAATTTAGTTATTGAGCACACCCATTTGTATATGAGGATTAGGGTATGAACAGTCCAATCCAATTTACTCAATGTTAATACAAACACACAACATGCCATGACCATTAGTTTTTACACTAGGAAAGATATAGTGGCCACATATTTGATCAAGTGTATTCATTACTTATCACTCTCTAGTTTTTGTCTTTTAATTCTTGATATTCATCTTAAGTAAATACTGATATTACATATGTTTCATTTTAGGTTTTTTTGTGGAGCATAATTTAGTGTTATGTCATACATCTTGGACATCTTCCCACAAGAAAGTTTAGGTACACATTATTTTTCCTTTTACTCTATTACTTTCACTTTACTAAATAACTAGAATAAAAGAGGGTTAAATGTAAAAAATTAAAGTTGACATTTAAGCTAAAATTGTGCATGTATGACCATTATTTTACACACTTAACACTAGACCTATCATAGGGCCCCTTTTGATCACTTTTAACCATCTCACACACTCTTCTAAGCTGATATACAACCCCTAAATTAACTTATCCCTATCTTGGTCAACTTTAGACATCTTGTAGTCCCTACCTAACATTCAACATGATAAAATAACCCATTAGAAAATAGTACCTTATGAGACAAGAATGAACTTCTCTAGTGTCCTTCCCCCTCTCATTTCTTCCCACCAAGTAATGATTAATTTACTAAATTCAAATCCATAGGAAGGTCAACCCATCCCCCTAAGAAGCCCCATTCAAAGGATCTTCAATGATATGACTATATAAGAAATTTTCAAACCACATGGCACACAAGAGGATTCCACACTAAAAATACCTAAAATTACACTTGACATTAAGAGAAGAATACCTATTCTTCCTAGTTACAATTGTATACAACCCTATTAGCCTAGAGCTAAAGTCTGAGTACATGCCAAAAGTCTCAAGTCATGGGTAATTCATCTAATCACATTAATATTACACTAACATATTGCATATTTCACCAGTCATTCACACACCACTATAGAATATAATAACTACATGAAGTTTGATCCCTCTTTAGATTATTGGTATGTAGGCAGTGCTCAACAAATGGGGTGTTGAGATCTCACCCAACTTCAGTTGCTAACCCATTTTTCCTATTGATTTGCATTGGTCTTAACATGTCAATGGACTAGGGTTTTTTGAAGGAAAATCAATCACATAGTTACCTCCATAAGTGATTGTAAGCTCCCACACAAAATACATGCTATACAAATGAAGTCATAGAGAACCCAAAAATTTTGATTCTCTCATTATGAGTGGATGGGAGCACCCTAGGTTGGACATGAGTTCTACCCCTCTAGTGTCTTATTCCTAGTGTTATTGTCTAGGACTAGATCTAGTTTTAGGACCCTAATTCTAGTCACTAAACCCTTTTGCACAATAAGTTTAAAATCTAGACTCTTCCTAGAGGAATAAGTTTTAGCTAAGTCTTTTTTTATCCTTATGTGTTTCTATTTTTAGTAAATTTCTAGAATAAAGTAATTCTAAATTAGTTAATTTTATCTATGTTATATTATTATCTTGATTTTACATAGTAGTGATGTCATCTAGGGTTTTCACATAAATCCCAAATATGATAAAACAAGGGTAAAACTTGTTGAATGGAGTGATAAAGGCCAATACAGTCATATTTGAGACCACTGATAGTGAGATAGGTAAAGGCATTTGTAAATAGATTTTGAATATTTGAAATAAAGAATGGACTAAATCCAAGAGCTTATAGCATGGATGGAATGAACAACCATTCAATTCTATCATAATCCTTATATAAATCAAGTTTTATAAAGATGGTTCTCTAAAGAGAGGCTCTCACCCATTCCATACCCTCCCAGACAATAATAAGGTTATCAATAATATATACATTTTTGATAAAAAAAATTGTTTGTTTCAGTCTAATAATGGTAGGTAAGATGAGTTAGAGGTTATTAGAAAGATTTTTAACAAGGATCTTATAAGACACATTCAATAGATTGATTGGGTGCCATCTGGTGATAATTTTTAGGTTTCCAATTTTGTGTATGAATTTAATATATCCCTTATTAATAAGAGAACCCAATGATTTTTGTTTAAGAGCTTATTTATAAACTTGGATCATGTAGGCCCAAAAGAATGCCTAGTGTATTTATAAAATTCACAATGGAAACCATCAATGCCTAGGGCTTTATCATTACTCATGTTATGAAGGGACTGGAGAGATCATGAAGTATCAAAGGCACATCACATAATTATTGATATTTAGGCTTTAGTTTTAAGGAACCACATCAAGGAATTCCTACAAGGCTTTATCTCCTCAATTATTTTCTCCTAGGCTTGAAATATTAATTTATATTGGTCTATAAAAGTAGAGGAGATGTTAGGAAGTGTAGTGAGTATCAATTAGGTAGACTTAATGGACTTGATTTTGTCCTGAGATTGTTTCTCTTTGAGAGACACTAAAAACTCATTAGAATCCTTATATCCTATTTTGATACAATTAATGTGATTGTGATGATATCCCTTTATGACTTCATGATGATCTACCACTTTGATTTTGTGTTTGAGAGAAGTAACATGGGCTTAAATTTGAACATCAAAAGGATTTTGTTGAAGAAGGGAGGATATATTTTGTATTCATTAATCATATCCTTCCCCCCCTACTTTTAATTATGAGAAATATATTTTCCATAATGGTAGATAAAGGTGGTGGTGTGATGAATAGCCTCATTCCACCACTCTATCAACTGAAATTAAAAGGTGGCTAAGGCCTGAGATTCAAAATCTAGGAAATGAGAAAATAGTTCCCTCATAGCATAAGAGAGAGGTTTTTATGATAAATTTGTTATGTATCACTTCGAACTAGTTTTTTTTCCACTCTACTCTAAAAGTGATAGGAGAGTGGTATGAAAGAACATGTCTAGGATGCATGGCAATAGATTGGACATTGGTAATAAAAAAGATTAAAAAAAATTATTTGAAAGTATATAATGGTTTAACATCTTATGGGCCCTATTGGCATTGACATGGCAATTTGAATATGTAAACTAAGGAATGTTATTTATTGTGTACCTTCGTAAGAGAGGGTTGACTAGGCCCAAAATATTTTTAAAATAATACCAGTATTCACTTTCTCCTATGCATCATCTCATCAAAAAGACACCAAATTTTCCCTTGGGACATTTCACCATATTAAAATCCATGCACACAAGCCACATGGAAAGGGGTATATTTTCCTATAAATACTACCATAAAGTCATTATGGGTCATAAATTTTAATAACCCCCAATGAATGTACATTAACATTGATGAGAATCCAAATATCTTGGTGTGATGGATCACCCCCCATGACAACAATTGAGGAAGAAAACTTTATGGAGACCAAGATACTAGCATTTCCATGGTTTTCACCTTATAGAATGGATAATTGAGTAGCATAAGACCAAATGCATTTCATATTATTATATAGGAGAAACCCTAAAATTTCCACTTATTGTAGATAAACAAAATATAGTGGTCGCAAGTGTTGACAGACAACACACATAGATAATTTTTGAGAGGACTCTATGAGACCTTGAACATTCCAAAATAAGACATTCACTAGAAAACATCATCCCTAAAGAGTTTCCCCTATCCATATTCAAATCATTCAAGAGATGCAAAAATTTAATGTTAATTTGGTAAAATAAAATGTCCAAATTAAATTGAGTGGCATTTGGCCCCATTGTCTTCTCAATGAGAGTCACCACCACCACAAGGTGGATTGTATGATAGCCTAGATAAGGAACTACATGTAGAGGATATCCTAATGGGAAAAGAGATCACTTGAGGATATGAAACTTGTGAAAAATATCTCTATTAGGCCATATGCAAACCAAGATATTCAGGTGGGGGAATTGCATGGTGCACCTCTGAACAGGGTTTGGTCAAAGGAAGAGATTTTTGTCACAAGGTGAGTAGTGGTTAAGGAGGTGTATTTAGCACTAAATGAAATTTATTTATTGGTAACTATTTTCTAACTATTATTGGTTTTGCACCTTGGGATTCTCAAATTGTGAAGGTTTAAATGATGGTTTCAAATGAACCATGAGGGGATACTTTTTTACTCTATGGTCAAGGGACTATAAATGATAATATGGGTTGGGGAGGTTTAAATAGGCAACCTTTTACGCCTATTGTTCAATATTTACTTTAATGTCAATGGATTCATTTAAATCCTTAGTCAAGTCAACCTTAATGTCGACTTACATGTTTGGGAATGCATAATAAAACTTGGGAGCCTCGTGGCATAAGACATGGCCTATGGGTTGGACAATATCGTGTATAAAGGACCATAGAAGGACTAGGAGTTTAGTAAGTTCAATCCAAACTAGAACTTGAATGGAAGCCTATTCAATGACCTAAAGTCATAGGTTTATTTGGACATATCAAAAGCATGTTTTTGAGGAACCAAAAACTTTATTTGGAAAGTAGAGATTTGCTCTCAGACGGCCCCTTAAATGAGAAGATAAAAACCATTAGTAAGGTTTCATATGCTAGTGATGTAAACACCTGATAGCTACCCCTGGTGCCAAAACTAGGAATTGAGGGACTCTTCTAAGAGAATTATACCAAAAAAATAAGCAATAAGATAGATGTTTTCACACCATTAGCACAAATTATCTATATATGATATTTTGTGATTATGTAGCATCTCAATCTTGTACACTTGGAAAACTCAGACCTTGGATGTTCCTCTTAGTTCCACACATGCCTTGCTTCTGTAAACCTTGCATCTACTTTATCTTATGCCCTTTGAACTATATTTTAGTTCAAATATCTTTATATTGATGACATAAACATCCCATCTTTCTTATAATGAATAAAATCTACTTATATTACACCTTTGTAAGTTATGATCATGTCGTTACTCTCCTTCTCCTTGGACACTAACATCCAAGATAAACAATAGCATAAATATTATTGCCCCACCTTGATGTAAGTGTACACTACCCTAAAGTCATATAATTTACAAATGAAGCATATTATAATGTTAGACCTAAGTTCTTTAATTCAATTTATTTCCTAATAAGATTGGTATAAATACAATATCAACCCTAATTATTACACCATCTAGTAATTAAACTAAAAGATCACTCAACTTACCAAAATATTTCCTATTCTACCCTATTTTGATATTAGTCAAAGGAATAACCTAGGTACAAGTTTGAATTACTAAAGGAGTAGTCATAAGGTTATATTTTCTAAGTTACAAGTTAGGTCACTAATGTACTTGGTTTACACATATTGCATGATTCACACACAAGCCAACATGTAGGGGAGAACTAAATGAGTCCAATGCCCTCTTCAGGAGTATTGGCTATGTAGGTAGTACCCTTGATAGTAGGGTCATTAAGGGTCAATTTGACACCATGTGCCCACTAACCCATTTCACCCCAAGGTCACATTGAAGATGGAAAGGTATGATTTTTCCATTTCAAAGAGTGACAGTCTATAATCCAAATTTGAATGCACTAGAACAAAGATAAAGCAAAATTTAGAAGCATCCAGGTGTTCACATCCTATTTTAGTTGATATTATGTACATGAAACTAGTGTCAAACCCAAATAGTAACATCAATGCAACCATCCCAAGTTGATGCAACTATCTAGAGAGCTAGAAACACTAGATCCAAAATCTGGTGATTGATCTAGAATTGTCTTCCTCTTTGCTTTCAGTTTGTACTAGATCTAGATCTGCATTAGCATTAGAACTAGCTAAGTAATATCTTTTATGCCATATATATATATATATATATATATATATATATATATATATATATATATATATATATATCATAGTTTTACTTTCTATAAATATCCTATCTTAGTTTAATAAATGTAGCATATGGTATATCAGAGTTTAGCACATTAATTAGCTTGTTGTAAATCTAATATTCACCCTTGTACCCTATCATTTCTATATCCTTAACCATGTCTACCTAGTTAAGGGTTTATTAATCCAAATTAGGGTTAAACATTTGGTGAACCTAATCTTTGAATATTAAACCCTAGGCTAGCTAGGGTTTTTTAATTTCTTTTCATGTTGCTAATCCTTGAATGATAAATATTTCAATCATGTTTCCCATGGACACATTTGTGCATACTTTCATGGTCCAATACCTTATAATTTATATGGTTTTCTATGTTACTTATCTTTTAAAAAATATTAAAAATAAAACATGGACATAATAATAGAGTGTTAAAATGGAGACAACATTTGATATTTCTCCACAAGTTCTCTTATAATGTTATAGATCTAATATCTAGATGCCAGCATGACCAATTGAGCAATATTCATGTTAAAATTTCTCTACCTAAGATCTTAAAGAAATATAATGTTTACAAGGACATCCTATATGAGACATTGCATGAAACTCAAGTTCTAAGTGATATTGAGCCTACTTATTTTGCATATATCATGAAATGTCTTAAGAACAATGCCAAAATTATTACCATTAATTTAACTAATTTTCCATCCAAAGATATTATTGATCAAGAGTTACATTTATTCATACAAGTTAAAATACAAAATAAGAGAATCAAAAGTGTGATCATTGATAATGGATCAAGCCTAAACATTTTTAGTATCATTTTTATAACCATCATGGGAATCAACACCAATCTACCTCAAAAGTTGATTATGCATATGAAAGATTTTGATAATTTACATAGTCATCTAGTTGGTCAAAATACATTAGATGTGACATTAGGACCAAAAACTATTTAAACTGATTTTCAAGTAATGTCTTAATCAATCCATTATAACATACTTTTGGGTAGACCTTGTATATATTCAATGGAGTTCATCCCATCTACACTTCATAAATGTGTAAAAGTCATACATGATGGGACTTTATGAATAATGCCTACCGATGATAAACCTTTAAAATTTTGTAAAATATGATATGAAATTGAAGGCATTCCTATAGTGATACCACCTAAAAAATGCATTCCTCTTGAGCATATACACCTAATGAAATAGGTGAGTTAAGTATAATGTATTTTACATATCATGATGCAAATAAGGTACCACATATTGAGGTACGAATAGATGCACATCAAGATCAAGAACCATTACCAAAACATCCAAAATTCAAGGATTTCAAAATTACACTTGTCCATGACAATGATGATATTCATATACTTACATCCTAAATAAATGGTGGTTTATAATTAAGTCTAACACCTATATACAACACCATGATTCCCATGGATTATCTTATTTATATGATGAGAACTATTGGGGATGTTCAAAAAATAGGTTTATATACTTCAAATGGAACTAGATTTACATAATGTTAATGAAAATGTTAACTTTTTTAATAATCAACCTCTTTTATAATGTATACTTGAATATTATTATCCACATGGTTTTTAATTATTGTATATACCTATCTTTTGGCACAATAAATATCCATTTGAGAACATGTTAAATTATATACATTATTTTGGTCAAAGGTCAAGTGATTAAAAATTATTATTTAAGGTATTATATATGAGCACTTCTAATGAGACTCATAACTGGTTCTACAACTTACAAAAGTGTTTTAACCACTTTTTCTCATTTTAAGTACCAAAGTTTTATCCCTTACACAAACAATGAAGATAAATTACCAAATGAGCATTATGAGAAAAAATGTGGTATTTGTAATCTTTATATTAGTGCTTTTGAAAAACTTACTTCATATGGGGCCCATACAAGGTCCTTATCCTATGCCAAAAGCTCAATTGTACATAATCAAAAAGTGCACACATCACCAAGATTTAATAATTACCTTATATATGGGTAGTGCTTATTTTTGGCACAACCATATTAATCCTACACAACCCGAAACTACTTGTAGCATAAATCATTTTCCACATCTCAGTTATAAATTAAAATTTTTGCAAAGGTCACTTAGAAAGACTCCTTGGGAAACATAATAGTAACAATTTATTGTGGTCCTAAAGTGATTCAAACATGGGTTTGTGTTATGCCTACCACATATCCATATGTATTTACACTCAAAAATATTTGGCAATACCAAATGGAAGACCAAATTGACCAAAATCAACAAGGCATTTATTTTCCTCATGAAGGTAAATTAATACATATTTTAAATGATAGGATTACATCTTCTACTACACATGAACATGAGGAGCATGGCATATACCTTTTCAACTCATCCAATCATGATGCAAATAATGTAAAAGATCCAAATTGAAGTTGTACGGTACATCATTGGGGGAAATAGCTATGACTATCCATTGGATGGAATAATAGAATGATCTTTCCTTATCATCAAAATTTTTGAAAATACCAAAAAAAAATTCAAAAATCCAAAAACATTTTCAGCATCTATATATTTTATTATCTCCTTGTCACCAATGTGTGAGTTCCATGTTGATGGTTATCATATTATTTACTTATAAATACACATATAAATACATTCACAAATATATGATACACTTATGGGTTTTGGTATTTTCCTCTGCCCACATCAACTAAACATTGGGAGCATCCATCTTCTATGATATTAATACACACAGGTTATATAATTTGATGATCACTCTACATTATCATGTTTGAGATTAAATATTTACTTACACATGCTTATTATCCATGATTATATCTTTCACATGGTGCTTGATATGTTATGTACTTGACATATTTTTACTAACACATTCGATGCATGGGAAACTATAACATGTTTATGTTGGTTACTTATGATTTTTGTTTACACACTTCCTTGAGTGTTTTGCCTTGCTATTGTCTTACTTTTTTTATCATTTTCTTATGCTCTTTTGTATGCAGACCATACTCCTATGTTTGATTTATTAGACATTTGAATATGTCATTACTTTTTTAAGGACATTTTAATATGTCATTCCTTTATTATTTGTAAATTTGACTAAGTCATTTCCATTATATTTTATGGAATTTGAACATACCCCTTATTTTTGATCTCCCTGGCCCATTGATTATTAGCTTGCTTTTGAGTGATCTTGTGTGTGTTCTTGTTTGCTTGTTGAGTTTATACTATTGTTATCTAGATGTTGCCATTATATTTATCATACAAATTAGGCATGCATGTGATCGCATTGGTTCTATATACTTCAATGATATATTTACCTAGACATGTTTCCTTTTATATGCTACATGGTTACATTTGTAGATTTACAAAGGTCATACCCTTTTGAGGTGAGGTAACTTCTAGGTACTAATTTTCCCTCACCTCAAATGGGGGCATGACTTGGAATCATGTTCTCCATACTTTGCATATTTCTTAGATTAAGTGGAGTCATGTCATATGGACATGGCTTCCACACATTCATAGTTTCTAGATTATAGTGTAGGTATGATTTGGAAGCATGTTCTCTATATTCATTAAATATGGTACTTATAATTCATAAATTTAGTTGGGGTATGATTTGGAAGCACATTATCCACACCTACTTAGTATTCAACATCTCTAGTTTATAGGTGGGGCATGTCTAGAAGCATGTTCCCCACATTCATTTAGTATGGTACTTATTATTAATAGATTTAGTGGGAGTATAATTTGAAAGCATGTTCTCCACACCTAATCAGTATCAACATCTCTAGTTTATAGTTGGGTCATGTTTTGGAAACATGACCTCCACATTGGTAATTATACTAGTGTCATATTTCTCCATATATAGTGGGGGTATGATTTGGAAGCTTGTCCTCTACACTTACACAGTTATCCAAATTGGCCAAAGCACATAGTTATATGATTTTGATACACATTTGTGGTAGAATTATATATATAGTACTATTTATATACATAGTTTCATCATGATACATATATAAGGTGCATATGTTATAAAACATATGCCTAATATGTGAAAATCCAAATCAATCTCAAATTCCAAAACCATTACATGTATTGATACCTCACAGTCTTTTATAGACTTTAGAAATCCAATCAAATGTAATATTTGGTTCACCTTTTGGTATGGTTAAGGTGATTAAATCACTCAATCTTTCCAAGTCTTTCATTTTGACTTGATCATCTAAACTACTAGGTTATAAGTATCATTCGATGGCATGGTTGAGTTAATCTCGATTGTAAGGTGACAAATCATTTTTTCTCAAAAGTTGGCGGCATGTGCCTTCCATTCTCTCTATCTCCTTAGATATATGAACTTTAAATATTTTATCTATATTTATCCTAATCTTTATTTTAGAGCCTTAAAATGATACATCTTTTGCAAAAATAATGTTCCATTTGGCAAGGTAGTTACATCAACACCCTGGTGTACTCCTAAACTTTGCTCTTTCAATTTCTATCAATTTTAAGTACTTTTAACCTAATATTCACTAATTATAACTATAACATGATCTTGGTTACAGGTTATTTAACAAAAAGACACTCAATTTCAACCCCAAAAAAGCACTCAAGTTCAACTTGAGCAAATACAAGGTGTGCATACAAACCTAGGTACTTATTCATTTTCATTAAACTGTAAATTTAATTTATAGATTAAAGAGGGGAATGTAGATGATATTTTTTTATTATGTAGAACCTCAGTCTTGTACACTTGGAAAACTCAGACCTTGGATGTTCCTCTTAGTTATACACATTCTTTGCTTCTAAAAGCCTCACATCTCCTCTATCTTATGCCCCTTGTATTATCTTTTAGTTCAACCCACATTATATTGATGACATATACATCACATATTTCCTATAATGTTTAAGGTGTGCTTATATTACACCTCTATAAGTTATGAGCATGTGCTTTCTCTCCTTCTCCTTGGATCCTAATGTCTAGGATAGATAGTAGCATCAACATTACTATCCTACCTTCATATAAGTGTCCAATTCCCTAAACTCATCCAATTTACAAATGAAACATATTAAAAGGTTTGTCATAAGAGATTTAATGTGAGTTTTCTCCCAATAGGATTGGTATTAATATAATATCAACCCTCAATATTACACCACCTATCAATCAAAACCAAAAGTGCACTCAAGAAGTACTCAAGTTACTAAAATCTTTCCCATTCTACCCTATTTTGTCATCAATCAAAGGAATAGGCCACTTATAGGTATGAAGCACTAAATGAGAAATCATATGGTCATATTTAACAAGTTACAAGTTAGGTCACTATTGTACTTTCTTTATATGCATTACATGATTCACACACAAGCCAACACATATGGGATAACTTCATGAGTCTAAGACCCTCTTCTAAAGTATTCACTATGTAGTAAGGATGCTTTGATAGTGGGTTCAAAAAATGTTAACTTAACACCATGTTCTTAATAACCCACTTTTCTCCAAGGTCATGTTGAAGATGGAAAGATAGCATTTTTCCATTTCACTAGGAGTGGCAGTCCATGACCCAAATATGAATGCGCTAGAGTAAAGGCAAATCCATAGCCAAAATAATTCATGTGGTTTCATCCTATTTTATTTTATATTCTTTATAGGACACTAACATCAAACCTAGATACTAGCATTGATGTAACCATCCTCAGATGGCATAATTGTCTAGAGAGTTGGAGACACCAGATCTAGAATTTGATGATTGTTCTAAGACTATATTCCTACCTTCTTTTTGCCTTTACTAGATCTAGATCTGTATTATCATCATAATTAGCTAAGTATTCTCTTTTATGTCATTTCTATATCTAAAATAGTATTACTTTTCATTAATAGCCTGTCTCAGTTTAATAAATTTAGCATGTGGTACATCTAAGTTTAACACATTAATTAGAATTTTATAGATATTACATTCACCCTTGTGCCCTATAATTTATATATCCTTAACCCTATCTACCCAAGTAAGGACTCATTAATTCATATTAGGGTTAAACACTATTCATAACATTAGGGTTTAAACATACTTTGGGTTCAGAGGGAGAGTTAAAAGTGTTACCTCATCAAATGAATTCAACATAAATTTTGTGTTTGACTTAGGCACCATCCTTCCTATTGCCTACAACAATAGTTTTAATAGAGAGAGTAAACACCATTTTATAGTAATATCTTGGTCAAGGGTGGTGCACTAAGTGTAATAAATGTGTGGCTACCCTAGATAATCCTGTAGACATAGTATGAAAAGTAAGGAAGACAAGTTATCAAAAAGTAACGATGACATAAAAACCCTAAAAATTAATAGAACAAATTTCCTCTCGTGTAGATTTATTCATCATATTTTCTCTAAAATGAAGCTTTTTATTTTATTATGCTTGAATTTTGGTTTTATCTCATAAATCAATGAGTTACATAACTCCACTAAATCAATTGCTTTGTAAATTATCATAAACATCCATTATTAATCATTATCAAATCCAAAGTGACCTTTTGGATTCATTCACCCCAAACATTCAACAACATTTGGATACTTCTTTCTAAAATCTCATTACTAAAGAATTTAGGCTTGTATTGATGGAACAATTGAATGGATTTGGATTTAAAGCATTGTTTGATATAAAATTACAAATAAATAATTTTTGCCTAAATCGAAACAACCATACAATAAACAACATAAGTGATGATGGCCATTGTAATAAAAACTTTCTTAAAATGTTCATTATAGTCTTTATTAGCAAAAATAATAAAGTCCTATAAAAATATGTACATATTTACATTCAAAAAAACTCACAACATTTAAATGGAATGCAAAAGTACTATTTATCTTTAAGTTATATAGATTTTTAATATTTCTTTATACATTGTGAACTAAAATTCATAAAAATATACATATTATTTAAAGTTATATGCATGAACCATAATATTCTTATCTATGAAAGCAATATTCTTTATAAGGGTATTGACAAACTATGCTCATGTTTTAAAAGGCATCAATCCTTTGGGAAATTTTAGATATTTATCTATGTTTTAAATGGTTTTTTTTGAGTTTCGATGTGCATTACAACTTTTGGGTATGGGAATGGAGATTTAGTTGCTTAGAAATGAATTTAAATCATTTATAGCTTAAAATTATTATTATTATTATTATTATTGGGCAGAATTTCTTTTCTATTCCTTAAATTTATTATGCTACTTTTCATGTACTTTTTTATGAGTATTTATACCATTCGCACTATTTTTATATGCTAACACATGATGGCAATGGAAATTGTGGTGCTCTGATAATGGGTGTAGTCATCTAAAATGTCATTTAATGTAATGAGTGTCACTTGAGACCACCCTATACTTAACTCATCCATAGACCTATCTTAGGGCCTCTTTTGATCCTTTACAATATTTTTTGTGCATATATACCATGCCTAAATATACCAAGAGCCAAATTCAGCCATCACCTAGGCATCCACAACCCTTTTTTGCATGTTCTAGCCACTTGGATAATAATGCAGACCCATTAGTCTATATCATAGTGCCCTATTAGTAAAGGGGGAAACACTATTTACCCTTAACTTCCTTTGCCCCTAACAAATATATTTCCACTCCTTGAAGCATCTTAGGGTTAGCATAGACTCACTTCATGTTTTTAAAAGCATCAAAACACTATATAAATACCACTCTCATTCATTTATCCCTTAAATGGAAATTCTCATGAACAAGCTCAAAAATAGTTACACAAATTAAGGTAATTAATCCTTATTTACCTTTATTTCTATAGACATCCACTTACAATAGTATAGATCTTAGTTCTACTTTGGTTTCCAGTCTTAATTCACACTTAAAGCATTTAAATTGGAATTCATACTCAAGCATACTAGCATCACTATCACTTTCATAAACACTAATATTGGGAGAACTACATTGGGATTGATCCCCTTTCAAGTTATTAATATATAGGTACAACTTTGCACATAGGGTGTTAAGTTCTCACCCAACTTACCATACTAATGCCACTCTTATTCCAATTGTGTTCATCAAAACCCTAATAAACATGGAAGATGAGGGTTTTATAGTGAAATTAGTCAAAACATAGAATAGGTAATGATCTAGGTATTGATTATATAGGTACAAGATTCTCAAAATAGAATGAAGGTTTGCCTACAATTTCAATGCTTCACCTACACAAGGTCTTTAGTGTAGTGCACTATTGACAAAAAGGGCCATGCTATTGTCTGAGGAAGGCTCTGACACCTTTTCTTTACCTATGACACATTTTCCTACCCCTACATCACTTTACTACCTACCAATTATCCATTTTAGTCATATTTTCTAAGTAAGTACATCTTTTATAATTAATTTATATTTATAAAATATTGAAATAAATCAATTTTTATATAAATTAGTAGATTTTCATACTTAATATTTTATTCCTTGATTTATTACTCAAATCTTTATCAACCTTAGGGTTACATTCCATAATATTAAAAATGATAAATCATTTGGTGAACGTGACTTACTTTAAATAATGCCCAAACCCTAGCCCTATATACTCTTTGGGTTTGTATCCTTATATTTTTTGTAATCAATAATTAATTTTAAACTCTCAGATTTGATTCAATATTTTATTTATGTAATCTTCCATAGATTTAATTTATTTAAAGGTTTAAAATATACAAAATTTTATTTTCTTATTTTCTAGCCTATAATGGTAGAGTTTGATAACCAATTTTATGAGATTGATAAGATACAATTGAAAATTTTCATTTATAAACATTCATATATGTAAGATGACCTTATTTGTATTTTTAAATAAGAGATTATGAAGTCCATTATGGGTCAATACTCTAACCCCACAGATGTTAATATTATTACACCTGCTATGGGAGCAACTTAAATTCTAAAATAACCTTCTATAACTAGCCAACTCTCACCAGTGGAAACACCTCCTATGGATAGTAGACATCCCTCATCTCTAGATGTATAATCCTTCAGGTAATATATCTATTCTCTATAGTGACTAGGGTACCACTAGACCATCTCATTCCTTAGAATCTCATGTTCTCCTACAAACATCATTGGCATAGCATATAGTGATAACTCTTTTACCATATAGATTTGTGTCACCCAAGCTTACTCTTTATTATGGTAAGGTGGACTTAGAGTGTCATCTATGCACTTTTCATGCATCATGTTTGGACTATGTTTCCAATGATTGGCTCCTAACTAAGTTGTTCCCTTTTATTTTAAAAGACTATGCATTACAATGGTTCTATGATCTCCCTAATAATTTCATTAAAACATTTAATCCACTCACATATATGCTTTTATCACATTTTTAAAATAACAATAGTGATAAATTTTCCTATGCTCAAGTCGCTCAACTAAATCAAAAATATAATGAGCTAATCACTGAAGATGTATTGCGATATAAGACCATATTAACAAAGATGACTAGCCCCATGGTAAATAGAAAAATCCAAGACATATTCAAGAAAAAATTATTACTGTCATTACATGAATGTATATTATTCAAAAAAAATCCATCATTTACATATATATGTCATATAGTGAAGGAACAAGAAGTCAAACTTCTCTCCATGGGCAAGTTAAAGTACACAACTGGATCAGATTCCCTTGATAAGAGGTCAAATAAACTCCCATAGAAGGTGTGGCCCAATGAAAACAATAATGAGAAAAATACAATAGTGAACACAACCTCAGATCCAGTTCCTCATTTGGGATTATCAGCTCCTCCAAGGATGCCTTTAATGAATCTTCTTGATTTACCAGCTCGCATTCTCAACAACTTTTGGAATGCAATGTCATATCTCTCCCTCCCATCAAAGAGGTTGATATAATTAGGAATATTAAAAATAATTATGATTTTAATGCATTTTGTGATTATCACAGGTACCCCAACCATACAATGAACATATGCATCAACTTATGACATAAGATCCAAGATTTGATAGATGTTAATATCATTGATGTGATAAATCTTACAAAAACACCCAAGGCACAAAAAATTGAAACAAAAGCAATTAAAATATTTTTTAATCCATTTCCAAAACATATGGATAATGAGATAGAAAAAACTTTAGGTGTTCATTATACTTATCAGGCACATCTACAACTATTGTCCTATCATATTCATTTAATGGATACACAACCTCTACATAATATCATTAGTGTGTATCATACTACTATTCCAGTCAGGCATCTTATCACTTTATTAGAATATAATATCATTGATGATGACTCAAAATTATACACACTAGTTTTATAAGCTTGCATTGATCATCATCCTATTTAGAGTGTCATGGTTGATAATGGATCGCTCATCAATATGTGTAGTATTACACTTCTACATCACTTGGGATATTCAGATCAGGATATTTATCCATCAGATATAGTTATTTGTGGATTTAGTGTCCATGTCCATAAATCCATTAGGAATATCGTACTTGTATTACAAATTGGTCCTGCACATGTGGCCACCAAATTCCTAGTCATACCTATTATCAAAACATTCAATATGTTATTAGGTAGGCCTTGGATGCAATAACTTTGATCTATCCCTTCCATTTTACATATATATCTTAAATATATACATGTTAGTCAAGTTGTTACAATTAAGGGCCTTTCATATGACTATCATTTACCTACTCCACATCTAGTTACATAGCAGTCATCAGTAATAGTTCCAAACACAAATTTTATTAGCACATTTCAAATAGTAGTTGAGCCACCAGTGTAGGTGAGGTCTACTTCTACAATATAATAGTGATCAATATGAATCCAAGAGGAGAGATTATTATCATGTTAGTATTATAAAAACTAAACAAAAACACACTAATAAAACTAACATCTCTAGCCTAGACACTCAAAGATCAAGAGAAGTAAACAAGTAACTGTGAATAGAAGATAAAACAATCATTATTTACCTTCTTTAACAGCAAGAGTTTTATGTTAGCCATGGATGGACGTTCTTGGTCATGTGATTAAATAATATTTGATAATGGTGATCTTTACATCATCTTTCCTTATCACCTTGGCAATTGGATTTAGATTTGGCTTGGCTTGGTTCTCTCAATAAATGAGGATTATAACACTACAAATAAGGTCTTTGAATTTATTTTTGCATCATAACATTACACCAAAATATTTTGTCGAACAATGGGTGAAGCCTTGTATTTATATGCTTACAAACTAACTCTAACCCAAGTGTAGTTAGATTTAGTTTGGAAGGATATAAATACAAAGATTCACCCATTATTCAAAAAGTTTTTTTGGTGTAATGTTATGATGAAAAAAATACCTTCAAATACATTTTTTATAGTGTTATAATGCTCATTTGTTGAGATATCCAAGCAAGCCAAAGCCAAATCCAAGCCCAACATTACCAAGGTGACAAGGAGAGATGATTCAAGGAGCATCATTTCTAAATACTCTTTAATCACATGACCGATCACATCCATCCATGGCCAACATACAACTCTTACTCTTAAGGAAGGTAAATAATGGTTGTTTTGTCTTCTATTGATAGTTACTTGCATTTTTCTCTTGCTACTTGAGTGTCTAGGCTAGATGTGTTAGTTTTATTATCATGTTTTGATTTGGATTTGATCATACTAACATGATACTAATATCCCCTCTTAGATTCCTATTGATCACATAATGGCATGCCTAGTGGGACATTCACTAATTCATAGGCTTCATTTGTACTATTTGGTATAAATTAATTTGAAGTTAAGTTGGAACATAGTTATGGCTAAAATTAGGTGTCTATAATTACAATGTATACACACTTTCCCATGAAGTCCTTTATTAGAGAGACCCCTACATCAGAGACATGTTTTAGATTCTAGAGAGAATCTCTCTACCTAATTCCTACTTAGATTAGTGTTACTAAGTTCCTAAATCACTTTGCATCGAGCATCTATGCTAGTTAAAGCTTATTATACTAGATGGGTTCCCAAGAGCCCCAAAATTTATAGGCCAGTTCATTTAGTTCCATAGATTCATAGCCATACTTCACTGTCAGTTTCAACTATACATTATTCAATACATCTCTTTCCCAGATCTTAGATACTTGCACATCATGTGTGGTCACTCTTCCTTTACTCGATACAAATCACCTTGATAGTGAGTCTCTTGAAAGACTCATCGATTCGTATGTTCTCCTTTTACTTTTACATAGTTTCATTTTCATTTTTCTTGTATATAGCTATTACTAGAAAAACTCATGTGTTCAAAAACATAAATTTTAGATTGTATGCATTTCCATGTTTACTTTCCTTCTATTTTCCAACTACTACATATGTTATATATGTTGATTTTTGTTACAACATTTAATGTCCAAGTGATGTAATTATAATACCCTTAGTTCATTTTAGACAATTAAATAATAATTATTTAATATTTATTAACATGGGTTAACAACCTCATGTAAATAAATAATAAAACATAACTTATTTATTACTTATCTGTAAAAATAAAATATAATTATTTATTTTATTGGTGATTTTATTATTCTTAGGATGGTTGGAACCATTGGTTATAATGTTCACCTCCCTTTGAGTTTTACTATAAAATAGCATTTACCCCTATTGTTCAAACATCTCAATGCATTCAAACTTACTCAAGTATTTAAGAGTTTTGTGAAAAAGTGAGAAGGCATAAGTTATTATATTAAGGTTATTATTGTTTCTCAATCATTGAATATCACTCATGGGTTTTTTACCTCCCAGAGATTTTCCCACTTTAAATGCTTGTGTTCTTCATAAATTATTTTGTGCTCATTTCGTTGTGCTTTGCTATCAACTACTCTTCTAGATCCTACATATTAGTGTTTATATTTTATCATGCTATCAGGACAGTGGACAGGATTTATTGGAAAACATTTTAGGTTGATTTGTATAAATAATAGATATTTTAATTTATTTAAAGGTCTTTTTTCTTGTCCTGGGATGCTATACTTGGTGATGTATGTCCCTATATAGTATATACACAATTAAAAATCTCAGGATGATGCTTCTAGTGGCTATTTAAACATCTAGATCTTCTTGTTTAGTAGTCTAGACCCCTATCAAGCAATCATATTTTTTTTCAAGTAAGATATTCAAGCTTGGGCATGTTAGTATGGTCTGATGCTTGAATAAATTCATAAAAATTATTTAAAACACTCCTACTACCAATTTATGGTGAATTAAGTTTAGAATTATTTGATCTCTCAAAGCATATAAAGATCATTTTAGGGATCAACATTCAATGTTTTATTTTTTCTCTATCACCTAGAGTGCCATTGTATAGCCATGAATGGTACTGTGGTATTAAAAAATAAAAAATCATATTTTATGGCATGAAATTTTTCTTTGAAGGTTTTATATGTTTAGTTTTATAGTTGTAAGGCCTCTTGCAAATTTTTACAACCTAAAAAGCTATGGTTCAGTGTACTCCTTTTTTTATCTCTCCTTTATAAGCACACTTGTACAACTTGGTAAAATGTAAAAATAATTTTTAAACCAAAAATCAAATTTTAAAGTCATTTTATACTTTCTAGTAAGGATTCAGGAACAATTGTAATGTTTTATGCCCTTTAGTGATCTAGATAAGTTTTTTTGATCTCCCCTACTTCACTTGGAGCACTATAACCAACTAAAAGAAACTTTAGGTGAGTATAATAGTTTGATAAATTATTTTGAAAATAATTGATTTTATTAAGATTTAAATTTTCCATGCAAAACTTTCTAGGTCCCACATTGGGAGATATATTGTTCACCAAAAAAATAAAGTTTTTAATTTTTATTTATAGATTAAGTCATTTTCTACTTTCTAGTAAGGCTTCAGGAATAATTGCAATGTTTTATGCCCTCTGGTGATCTAGATAAGTTTTTAGAACTCCCCTGCTTCACTTGGAGCACCATAACCATCTACAAAAAACTTCAAGTGAGTATAATAGTTTGATAAATTATTTAAAAAATAATTGATTTATTAAATTTTCAATTTTCCATGCAAAACTACCCACGTCCCATGTTGGGAGATAGATTGTTTACCAAAAAATAGAGTTTTTAAACCAAAGTTTTTAATACTCCTAAAAGTCCTCAGGTTTGCATCCCTTCATTCTATGTACTCGAGAGACCTAAAAATCACTTCACATGCATTTTATTGTAAACCAAGACCTAAAACTTTGTGAACATGCTCAAAACAACATATCATACCTCTAAAAATGCGTATCTATACATACTTGACTTGGAAAAATAACCTCATACCCCATTGGTCCATACTCTCTCTCTCTCTCTCTTTACTTACATGGACCTTGACCTGCAAACCACATTGGGCCTCGAAACTAACCTTCATGCCTCTTTCCATGTGTTCTTCACCTATCTCACATACTCAATAAATCTCATACATGCTTAAATAGTGCCACACATCCTTCATATGACTTGATATTAGATCATGATGCCTCATTAGGCCAGTCAAGGTCTAGAAATGGTCTAGTTGTATACTTGATCAGTAGGTCCTACCTTTTTACACTCACCTTGAGACTCTCATGAGTGATATAATGCCTCACACACATGTTAAATCAACCTCATACAACCTATTATGCCTCTGTGCATTCATATTACCAAGCCACCATGCTCAAACCTTTTAACTATGAATTTACATGTCATGACTAGTGCCATGACTAGGTTTCTCAAGTACTTGAAACTTGACAACTGGTCTTGAAAGAATATTTGATGCTTATACACCTTGTTCACTTTCCTTACATGATCCTTCAAAAATTTCATACCTCTACACATACTTCTTCATGCTCACCATGCATGTGCTCATGATATGACTATGCTAATTATGATTAAGCTTCTCAAAACACCTTATACTCAAGGAGTATTACAAAAGCATGCTTACCTCAATGATTATATCAAACAAAAACATTCATTAGACATAAATTTCATACCACTAAGATAATATTGATAATAACCAATAGAAGAATCATTAAGTTGCCTTTAAATTATCTCTCAATAGAAAGCCATTAGATTGCCTTCAAATTTTCTCTTGTCACATCAAGCACATAGGCTCATACCTCAAAGACCACTCACTATGCATCTTAACTAGATGCACCTTGACATTAATGACATCAAATGACATCAACCTTGACATAAATGACAATACTTCTCAACAAACTCCCCCTTTATCATTGATGTCAAAACATTGTTCAAACTAATCACTCTAATATCCCCTAATATGGACAATCTTCCTTATTAAACTTTATCCCCCTTTGACATTAATGACAAAGGGACATACATACTATAACTTATAGAACCATACCTTCTTGAAACAAAATCTTAACACAAATAATATAAAGCATTATAGGAACATGCTCCCCCTTACTCCATGCATACCTCCTTCAAATGAACTCAAATTATAAGACCACTTCTCAACAAAGATCGAGCTTGGTTAACAACCTAAATATATCCCATTCAAACCAAGAATTCATCATGATTCTGATAATTGAAGAGTGTCTCCAAGAATCCTAATGGATTCACCCCTTTCCATAATGCACTAAAACAACATATGCTTAGGAGATTCCCAGAACTCCATGTTCTCACAAGACTAAATATCCGTCAATATCCTTTTATGCTTGATTGGAACTATAGGATTGACCTCTTCATCAATCATTTGATCATCACTATGAGATAAAAATAGGCATTCCTAACTTGGTACCACATCTGAAGTATGTTCTACCATAGCAAATAATCCATTTGAGCTTGTAGACTGATAATGACATACCTTTATTGTCTTTGGTTTCCACACATTCATGTGCCTTCTCTCTTGCACTCTAAGAGATTTAAACCCCTTATTTTGAATTGATGACCTTATAACTCTGTTAGGACAATATCTTGAAATATGTCCTACATTATAAAAACTATAGTAAATTACCTCATTCATACCTCTTGCCTAATGATTCCTTTCATAATTTTATGTATAGAGGGTCTTTTACACTGTCTTGCTCTATGACCAAACTGATTACATGAAAAATAGTAGCCATTAAATGAATTAATATACCTTAAAGCATTAGGTTGTTTGATTTGTCTCTTCATGTTGACCTTCTTATCTTTATTATCTTTCTCCTTGACTTGAGCTACCTCCTTTTGATTTTCTTTGAAACCAAGACTTGTTTTATCACTTACATACTTCTAACTACTTAAGATATTATCTGGAGCATCAGTGCTCTTTTAAAACTTTACATTGGTCTTCAACTTGCTAGATTCTTGAATTAACTCAACTTTCAAGGATTCTATTTCAATTCCATACCTAGTGAATTCTTCTTCTTTAGCCTTTAATCTTGAAATGACTATATCCATCTGTGCTTCAATCTGATTCATGATCTCATCATACTCCTTGGACATGTTACTCAATATATCTTAAAATAAACCAATCTACTCTTCATAATACTTAACTAATGATCTTAGTTTGTGATTCTTCATTTTTTGGAACTTTAACTCCTCTAGATCACTCACTAATTCTGCCTCAAGGTTCACTTCAGCTTCTTCTTCATCTGATTCATCATCAACCATAAGGCCTTTTCTATTTGAGCAACCCTTATTTTCTATTTATATAACCATAAATAAGGTTTAATTATTGTCATGTTTAGGTTCATTACTACCATCATCACTATCAGATGTACTTTTGTCAATTACATTATATGATTTAATGTCTTATTTGGGGTAGAAACTTCTCTTATTCTTAAATGAGCCTTTCCTGCCTTCATACTTCCTAAAATATTTCTTATTCTTGTTAGGCTTATAGACCTTCCTATCATATTCATGATGTCCATCATATTCTTCATCATGCTCAATTTTATCCTTGTTGGGACACTTGGATTCAAAGTGACCAATCTTACCATAGTTGATACATTTGAAAGGTAACTTACCCTTGTACTTTCCAGATCCAAACCTCAACTCCCTAGAAAACATGGATATTAGTTCATCATCATCAACATATGAACATACCTCATCCTTGACCTTCTTGACTTTTGACTTCTAATCAGATTTGAATGTTTCTTCCTTCTTGGGAGTTCTTCCTTCATTTGTTCTCATCTCATAGGCTATCAAGATGTCATGAAGCCCATCCATTTCCAGTTTGTCCAAATATTTCATCTATTCTACTACAGATAACTTAAAATAAAACTTATGAATTAGTGATCTCAATACCTTTTGAATAACTGTAGACTCTTTCACTTCTTCTCCCAATCCTCTAATAACATTGACAACTTCATCAACATTCAAAATGTAAGATGCAATGGTTTTATCTTCATTCATATTAAGACTTTGAAACTATCTATGGTAGGTGTGCAACTTGTCCATACTCACTTTCATGTCTCCTTTATAGATAATATTTAGTTTGTCCCATATTACCTTGGATAACTCATAGTGCATCACATTCATAAACTTTCTCTCTAATAAACTACATAGAATGGCATGCATTACCTTGGAATTGTTCTCACTTTCCTTCTTTCTTATTGCATCAATTGGTGGTGTAGGAGGTGGAGTGTATCCATCCACAAATAAATTCCATATGTCATGTCCCATTGACATTAGATATCTCCTCATTCTAATGCTCCAAAAAACATAATTAGTTTTATTGAAGAATGGAACCTTACTAGTAGAGAAACCACCTTGAGGTTGTTGACTAACCATCCTTCCTTCTAGGATATCTTTTATGTTATTAGGCCTAATTCAAAGGACATGATCTGATACCAAATGTTGTAATAAAAATGAATGAGATGGGGGTGAATTATTCTTCAAAAACTTTCTTATCAATTTCACTTAAGCAATCATGAACCATTCAAACAAGTATAAATATCTAGCAAGCATAAACACCTATCCACATAAGCATGAAACACAAGAACACATTACATATGTGGGAAAACCTCAAGGGGAATAAATCCCACTAATATATTCAAATAGACTATATTCCTATAATACAATCACCAAATTTAGTGAAGCACCCATTTCACATGGAGCACCAATCCCAACAAGCTAAACACCAAATCAACCACATTATTTATTTGATCACCTTCAAGACACCTTGTTTATCAACCAACTAATGATGACCACCTCTTCAACGGTTCACACTCTTAACCCTCTCAAACTACCTTCTTAGTCTCTTTAAGTTTGAGTAGCTCATATGACCTTGATCCTCATAACATAACCTATATCAAACATTCATCACTTATCCTTTGCACTCCTATTATGGTATATAATACCTAATATACTTGAAAATTTGACATCTTATTCATTTACTCTCTTCACTCACCAAGAGGCCTAAGACTTCCTTGTATTTACACAAGATTTTTGTTGAGTCAGCTAAACACCCTTAACCTCTTAGATCAACCATATAATAGATATTATAACATCTCATAAACATGGATAAAATTTTATTTGAGTCCCTTTATGTCTAACATACCTCAATCAATCCTCATTTCATCTTTAGGTCTCATAGAGACCTAATTTTATTAGGTTGACTTCATGACATGTTACACTTTGCCTTCCTCAGAACACTTTTAAACTCCAAAAATAGAAGGAAAATATCATTTAAAAAAAATAGACCTATAATAATATCATCTAGGATCCATAACATCTTTCAATTCCAATTACCACTTGAAGCACACCATTTGTACTATTCATCATTAGGCTTGTGCATACCCAAAAAGTCTGTCTTGAACTACTGAAAATAAAACACCAATTGGATAAAAAAATATATAAATAAATCACATAATCAAAAACATCATGATCTCAGGGTCATCATAAACTTAATTAGATGCTTAAACTTAGGGTATATAGGTTCAAACTCTTCTCTACAAAATGCTCACTATGAACTACCAACTAGCCTCAAAATACAATCATGGAAACTTGAACTTATGACACCTAAAAGAACATAATAAAGGAATTAAAATTAATGAATATTATCATAAAACATCTTCAAAAAAATTTCAACAAAAATATCATAGAATGTTAAATATTGGTCTTACAAACCAATTTGTTGATCGTCTCTCTCATAGACCTCACTTAACCAGTCAAGCCATGTTGGCTTCAACATTTTCACTAATTTCAATAAATACCAAAATATATTAAAATAATGTATAGGAAATAAAAATACCAAATAAAAACAACATGTACATTATATTCTTCAAATCAGGGCATAGAGTCTCAAACTCATCACTACAACTTGTTACCCAAAACTGCCAGTTTACCTTAAAGCATAGTCATGGTGGTAATGACCTTCAATCGTTGTATGACCATTCATAGATAATCCTGATGCATGTGCATAATATTATTATATAATTACAAAATTACTACATATAAATATAATATGTTCAAATGGTAATATTGGTCTTGCAGACCAATCTCATGATCTTGTATCTCACTGTCTCATCTAAACCAGACAGATCAACTTGTGAGCAAATTTTTCATCATATTTTATGACCACCAAAACTTATATCCAACATTAAAAAGTATTAAAATTATTTAAAAATTTCTCAATTTAGTTGGATTCATCCCTAGTCCATGATAACACATCTCTACTCATCTTCTCACTTTTGCCTGAGTTTCTCAGTATTTGCACCATTAGGCCTATTAATGATAGGTTATTATAGATGACCGGTTATCGCACTTGAGAGATAAAACATATCCATAAACCACCATGGACATAAAATAAAATTCCTAACCTTATCTATCTAATGATTTTCATACTTTGAATTCATCAACTCTGGCTACTAAAACAAACCTATGAGAAACTAACACTTTCTTGTAGGGTATACTCACACACCTGACAAACCAATCACATTTGGAGATGCTTGGGAGAGATAAATACATGATCCAATAGTTTTTATATTCATTTGAGACCATTCTAGTCCCTTTTTAATAAGATATTTCACATTAGGTCATTATTAGGGTTTTAGAGAGGGTTAACACTATTTCAGGTGTTAACAATTGTTCATAAAGGACTAACCATCATTTAAAAAAATAATGCCTTGAGATATTATCTAGGACCATTCCCCATATTTAATTAATATCTTAGGTTCCCATAAAAATTTTACATGTGCCAATGAACACCTAAAAGTCCTCAGGTTTGCATGCCTTCATTATATGTACTCAAGAGACCTCAAAACCACTTTGCATGCCTTTTCTTGCAAACCAAAACCTAAAACTTTGTTAAAATCCTTGAAAAAAAATATAATACCTCTAAAAACGCTCACCTATCCATATTTTACTTGGAAAAATAACCTCATACCCCATTAGTCCATACCCTCTCTCTTTACTTGCTTAGACCTTAACTTGTAAACCACATTAGGCCTTGAAACTAGCTTTCATGCCTCTTTACATGTGATATTAACCTATATAACATAATAAAAAAACCTCATACATGCTTAAAAATTTACATATATCCTTCATATGACTTGACAATAAATCATGATGCCTCATTAGACCAGGGAAGATCTAGAAATGGTCTAGTTTCAGACTTGATCTATAGGTCCTACCTCTATACACTCACCTTGAGACTCTCATGAGTGATACAATGCCTCACATACATGTTCAATAAACCTCATACACCATTTTATGCCTCTATGCGTCCATATTACCAATCCACCATGCTCAAACCTTCTAACTAGGAATTTAAATGTCATGACTAATGCCATGACTAGGCTTCTCAAGCACTTGAAACTTGACAATTGGTCTTGAAACACTCTTTTATGCTTATACTCCTTGATCACTTGACTTAAATTATCCTTAAATAATGTCATACCTCTACACATACTTCTTCATGCTCACCATGTACATACTCATGATATGATTATGCTTGTTATGACTAAGTTTCTCAAAACGTCCTTATACTCAAGGAGTAGTACAAAAGAATGATTACCTCAAATGATGTTATCAAACAATAACATTCATCAGACATCAATTTCACACCACTGAGATAAGATTGATAACAACCAATAGAATAATCATTAAGTTTCCTTCAATTTTTCTCTCTATACAAAGACATTAGGTTGCCTTCAAATTTTCTCTTATCGCATTGCTTTCTTGTCACATAAAGAACACAAGCTCATACCTCAAAGACCACTCACCATGCATCTTCACTAGATTCACCTTGAGATCAATGGCATCAACCTTAACATCAAATGACATCAACCTTGACATCAATGATAATGCTTCTTAACAAATTGAATCCAAAGACATAAAAGTCCTAAGAGAGTGATGAAATGCCACATAGCCACAGAAGTGATGCATGGTAGGAGTTGAGATAGGATTATGATAAATTAAGCCAAGAGGGATGACATGACTAGTGACATAAATTCCATGATAAATTAGAAGCTACCATGTGCACCTAGTAGAGACTGGGGATTTACAATCCAATAGAATGAAGATAGTTGGTGAACCTAGAGTAGGTCTAAGAGTCTATAAAATGCTAATTATGTGGGTCTTAAGGGGAGATATACTTTCATAAATGGTCCTATAATGAGCTCGATATTGACACGTAGATGAAACCTACCACTAAGGAGATTGATGGCATCCACATTGTAACTGACTAAATAAAATTTGATGGGTTGTTTCGACCATTCAAATGTCAAATTCATGAATCAACTGTGTAACTACCTTGACTTATAGAATCAATGAAAAATGGAGTGGCCTAGTGGGTAAATCATGACACAGCTCAACTCCAACTACCAATATGGGGAGAGGATGATGGAATATATCCCCATTCATCATGAAAGCAAGTGGAAATGAAGAGCACAAAAAAGACAAGTTGTAGTCTTAGGAGGATGTGGGAGGTAGTTGTGTAGGCATGGCTCTAACAATCCCAAGGGGATCCCTAATACCTTGACCTCCCTTCCCTAATCATTATCAAAATTATAACTTCCCCAATAGTGGACAAGACCAAAAAAGGACCCAAGCTTTGAATATTTGGCATATTTAAATAAGAAGGATTGTAATTGCAAGGGACCCTTTTTTAGCATAGAAATGTTGCAAAAATTAACCCATCTTTGATCCCTCTTTTAGGTCTGATCAGACTCAACCCACATGTAATGCAGGGTTTTAATACTTTTGATAAATAAATACTAAAGTTTACCTTCCATATGATGATATGCTTGTGTGAACCTTATGCTTTGTTGATCTACAACTGTGACCCAATTTTTCTTCCTCTTGTATGTCTTTTTAATTCACCTTGTTGTCTGAAGGCTGATTTATATAAGTTGTATGTTGTGTTGACATTATCTAGGCTAGGGAAATGATATACAAACCAATTGATTGTGTCTGAGTCAAGGCCTTTTAGTTATCTCTCAATGTCATATACATAGAATCACAACCTTCATATGAAATATTGATGTGTGAACAATTGAAGTGAGGAGAGTGTAAGAGGATTTAAGTCAATAGTGAGTCATTTAGTGCTATTCAAAAACTACTTTAGGGATAAAAACATATTTGATGTGTCGCCTTCTTAAGATTTAAGTTCATTTTATATCCTTCTTCTCCCTTTTCCTCATAAATGCAATACTTTAGTGTTAATTTTAGGAGATTCACCAAGGGAACCATCCCTCTGTAGAGGATTTCTCTAGCCATAGGTCATGCACAACCTTAGAGATATATCATTGTGTCAATTGGGTGAAGAGGCCTTAAAAAAAGCCTCTTTAAGGGTATAATCAAATGTGACAACAAGACCCACATTCATGGGCTTTGCCTAATAGGTAAGTCTAGGTATATTTCCCTTTCCTTTATCCTAGTCATTTCACTTTGTTGTATTTCTAGAATAAAAGGGGGTGTATTTATCTAAAATATAATTTAATGTAATGAGTGTCACTTGAAACCACCCTATCCTTAGCTTAGCCCTACACTTATCTTAGGGCCTCTTTTGATCATTTTCTTATTTTTATGCACATCTAGCCCATACCCAGATATACCAAGAGTCGTATTCATCCATCACCTAGGCATCCATGACCCTTTTCACACATTTCATCTACCTGGTAAATAGAACAGCCTTATTATTCTATAGTGCAGTGTGCTATTGACAAAGGGGGCAACACTATTCACCCTTAGGTTCCTTTTCCCCTAACATATATCTTTCCACTCCCTGAATCATATTAAGGTTGGCCTAGACTCATTTCATGTCTCGACAAGAATTAAAACACTATATAAAGACCACTCTCATTCATTTATACCTTAGACGAAATTTATCATGACCAAGCTTAGAAATAGTTGTGCAAATTAAGGTTATTAATCCCTATTTACCCCTATTTTTGTATACATCCATCTTTAGTATCCCAAAGCTTATTTTTACTCAAGTTTCTAGTCTTAGTACACACTCAAAGCATTCAAATCGGCATTTATACTCAAACATACTAGCATCACTCTCACTTGCACCAGCACCTAGATTAGGAAAACTTCATTGGTTTTGATCCACTTTCGAGGTATTGGTATGTAGGTAATGCTCAACACATGGGCTATTGAGGTCTCACCCAACCTACCCAACTAATTCCACTCTTCTTCCACTTGTGTTCATCAAAACCCTAACAAGTATGGAGGCCTAATCTTTCATAGTAAAATAGGTTAAAATGCAAAATAGATGATGATTTAGGTCTCAATCATAATTGTACAAGCTTCAAGAAACAAAATGAAGGTCTATCTAGAATTTTATTGCTTCACCTACACATGGTCATTAGCATAACATAGAAGATTAATAGCATAGTGCACTATTGATAGAGAGGGTTACACTATTGTCTAATGAGAGTTCTAACAAATGTTCTCTACTGAAATCACTCTATCCTACTCCTGCATTACTTCCCTGCCTACGAATTATCTATTTTAGTCATATTTTCTAGCTAAGTACACCTTTTCTAATTCATTTCTATTTATAGAATATTCAAATAAAATAATTATTGTATAAATCAGTGGTTGTTGATAATGTATTATTTTATTCCCTAATTTATTACTCAGCTCTTTATCAACCTTAGGTTACATTCCATAATCCTAAAAAATATAAATCAATGGGAATGATGGGCTTATTTCAAGAGTGAAAAATGTAGATAATTTGGGATACATTCATGCAGTATTAGACAAATTCAGTTCTAATTCAACCTTTAAAATGTGTGATTTAAGTAAGGCATATTAATTTGGTGACCTGCGGACACCCACCCGACCTTTTATGTTGATAAGTAAAGTGATTATGGAAAATTAAAATGATTATGGGCATATTAGTGCAAGATGGAGCCAAATTAGGTAAATATTTGGCCAAATAAATGCAATTTGAGAAATCTAGATTGATATGGTGACATGCGCACACCAACCACCACTTTTTGTCAATATTCCATGTGGTTAGTTCCCTTATGGGCCAAAATTACCACAAGAAAATAATAAATACTTCCAATTTGGAAAAATGTGAATGATTTGGGGTACATTTGTATAATATTAGCCCAATTTATGTCAAAATTAAGATTAGGTAGATGTGATTGGAGTATTTCATGTATATTTGTGCCCCGTGCTCACCCAAATACCTTGTCATTCAATAATGCATGTGATTAGGAATCTTATATACTAAAATCGCCAAAACAAAATCAAACCCACTTACAACTGAGATAACAATAAGAGATTTAGGGCACATTCTTCTATGATGAACCTAATTAAGTTTGAATTAGGACCAAAATAGTTGTGATTAGGTAATTTAGGTCAAAATAGGATCAAATATGTGTGATTGGGGGGAAATTTTATTGTTTGTCTTAAGTATCCAAAAGGTGCATGGAAATACCTATATATAACTAATTATGGCCCATCACCATTTCATATGTATCATAGGCTACTATAATTACTGGCAGGCATGATCAAGGATTCCTCTTTGTATATATAATTTTTAGAAAAATGTATTAATTATACATTTAGAAATGAAGATAAGGTACAACAAAATATCATGTTCCACAAAAATTAAATTAAATTACATCACCTTAATTTTATCATTAATAAAATTTGATTTTAAAATTTGTAAACTTTAATTTTACAATTCTCATTTCAAAATTATGAAAAAATATTAATTAATCACATATTTTCAAATAATAATATTCAATCATGAAATAATAATGAAAAATGTTCAAATATATTATACTCATATTTATATAGACCTAATTCAATTATATTTATATAGACCTAATTCAAATATATATTTTTTACTTAAATCTATAATTATGTATTTATTCATACTTAACTGGTATTTAAATCTATTTTACTTGTCACTCACTCTAAATTAGAAAGATTGAACTATTATGTACACAAGTTACAATCTGCTATTGCTCAGTTCTGTGTGTTTCAAGTATATATAAATTGGCAAGTGCACAATTCAAAATATTTAATATAAAAAAAAATAAGCATTATTTTTCATATTCCTTTTAGTAGTCAATAATACTTATAACACACTTGTAATATTTACCAATTGTAATGGTTTTCGTTAAGCTTTTGACTTTCGGATTTAATCATTATTATTTTGAGTAAAAATAATAAAAATAGTAGAGATGAAACCACGTATTATATGTTATTTTGGATGATTACATGTGGAGCCTATAAACCTGTAGTGGCTAATGAATCATTGCACTATTATCTAATTACAAATAGATTATGTTCCCAGTAAAAGTAGGTCTAAATTTTAGAGCATGATACGTATGTAAATGCTCTAAATTTTGGAAGCAAATTTTATTAACTAAGTTGGACCAGATCTAATTAATAGAAAACAACCTTCCATCAAGTCTATCTTTTTTCGATTCAAAATATATTTGACCACTTCAATTTATTATAAGATTGTTTATACCATTTTTATTTTCTTATGGATGCATTTGGTTTTGAAATAATTTATGATTTTCGATAATGGTTTATTAAGTATAATACTTTTATTATTTCTGATAGGTACATGTATTTATATTTATAAGATTGAAATGTTTTTTTATTAATTTTTTCAGTTAATTAATTGATGGATACGATTGTCATGTAAATGTTAAAGTTAGGATTCTTAAGGTGTTACGTAGATGTTAGAGCTAAGAGTTTTAGAGATCAATCTTATAATTCAATGATTATCATTTATTTGTGTTTGTTATTGAGACATAATCATTAGATTTAAAATTTGACATCATTTTATATGTTTGGAATAATCAAAGAGCACTTCTTAAACTAGGATATGGGAGACTCATGAAATTAATTTTGGGTCTATAATATCCAAAATATGCTTTGTTTGGTTTACATAAAAAAATATAACTCGTACCTCAAAGTGTCCCCATAACCACTTGTTGAAAGTGTCTAATGAGCCCAATATAAATAAACCTTATATCAATGAAACCTATTTCTCATCACTAACTTGAACCCTTAAATTCTATTTTAATTTCATTGTTAATATGTGTCAAACTACTCTATATTATATCCAATTTATTAATACAAATATATAATAATTGAAACACAAAATTTCAATATTAATCTTATTTTTAATTATATATTATGCTTGTTATATTTAAAAAGAAGTTTTGAAATTTATATTTATATTAATTTATAAAAATATTTGTTTAAATAAAATAAGATAATAATATTAATGTAGATAAAAATCTCACATTAATTTTAAGTATTTGAAAATTAAAATAAAAAATAATAATAAAAATACAACTCAAAAAAACTAAAACATGTTTATAAAATAATTTTAAAAACCACTAATGTAAAAAGTCATTGATTGAAACATACATTATGAAAGTTCCCTTTTAACAGAGAAGGCATAAATATATATATAAATATATATATATATATATATATATATATATATATATATATATATATATATATATATTAAAAGGTCAAAATTAATATTTTCTTAAATACTTTAATTACATTTTAAAATATAGAAATTATACAATGAAATCAAAAGTGGATGGATGCTTCCTTTAGATTTATTTCTTTTTAAAATAAAAGAAATGTGATTTGTTTTTGGGAAATATTAATATATAATGTTTTTATTCAGATTTAAAAATTTTGATTTAGGATATAATAGAAGATTGAATTCTTGAAAAATATAAGAATAACAAAAAAACAATCATTTATATCTATATATTTTTTATTTCAACAATTTTCATTAATTTTGGAAAAAAAAGGTAATAAATTATAAATATAACTAAATCATTGACAAACAATAGAGATTAAAAGAGGAAGTCTAATTACATTTGATAACCATTAAGTCACTAGAGTTGTAAAAATTAATAAGAGCAAGCAAGGAGGGTTGGATTTATCCACATGCAAAAGCTAATCTTCTTCTTCTTTGGGAGAGACTTTCAACGACCATGAAGAACCAACCTCAAATGCTCGCATTGAGTCCTTCAAATGCTCAACCTCCTTAAGATACCTTTTACACTTAACCATGGACCTAAATTAGGTTGTTAAAACATATACCTTTATTTTAAGACTTTATCAATAAGCTTTTCTATGAAAAACACACTAACCGACACCTACAAAAAGATTTGCATTATAACTTATCTAATGCAAGACTTTATGAACTAAAAATGCTAGAGTTCATGTGTTAAAAATGCTTGCATCCTATTCCTAAAGATAGCATATGGGAATCATTTCAAAGAATAAAAATATTACCTTATAATTGTGATAAGTACGAATGGTTACATACACAAATAAATTAAGAAATATTTATAAAATGTTAAAAAAAAGAATCACAATTACACAATGATGATGGAAAAAATAATCAAGATTAAAATGTTTTTGTTTCTTTAAATCTTATTCCTCAAAATATCATATAAAAATCATTTCAAAGAATAAAAATATTACCTTACAATTATGATAAGTATGACATGCATAAATAAATTAACAAATATTTTTGAAATGTTAAAAAAAATAATCACAATCATATATTGATAATGAAAAAATAATTAAAATAATTTTTTTTTAATTCATTCACATGCTATTCTTAAAAAATTACATATGGAAATCATTTAAAAATAAATAAAAATTACCTTATATTTATTATAATAAGTATGAATAATTACATTAAAAAAATAAAAAATACCTTATAATAATAATTATAAGTATGAATAATTACATACACAAATAAACTAAAAAATAACTATCGGAAATGCTTTTTTTCTTGTGTTATATTATGCAGGATCCCATTAAGTAATCTGTTTTCTACAAATATTTGTTGTGTTTTTGAAATAGGTTTTTTTAATATTATCCCATTGTCCCAAGACAATTATCCCATTGTTGTTGTTATTGAGGGCACTCCTTGTTCAGTTTCATGGCTTAATAAATGCAACGATCCAAATACACTTCATACATCAGTAAATACAAACTTCTTCAAACAGGTCTTTGCGGTTCATTCTGCTTTTTTTTTTTTTTTTTTCCTCTATTTTTTTAATTTTGGTGGATCATTATATTTTCACAATTTGAAAAGAATTTTTTATTGTTTTGTTAAACAGGGATTGGTGTAAGTGCGGATTACCATGAATTCAAGTTTCATATTATTTTTGTAAAGTTGGTATTTAGGTTTCATATCGCTTTTGTACCATAGAGGGATGTTGGTTGGACTACTCCAATAGCACATAAAAATTTCGATCAAATTACTCGCGTCACAAATGGACAAACCAATTAAAATTGAACCTAAAACCTCATCTTAATAAACCCCTGAACTTTACCAATCAACCCAAACCTCATCTTAATCTATTCCACTTTCTATCTACAAACTGAAATGTATTGTTTTGTTTGCACGGAAATTTGACTAACAACTTGAAAGTCACAACATAAATAGAAACATTAATCTTATAGACCTACATCAGACAAGTGTTGTTTTGGCTTTTTTTTATTATTATTATTATTATAATTAAATGACGATGACTTTTCACCTCTATCCTCCGAACCAGCGCTTAGTAATACACCAAAGCTTTACTAGGGAGGCCATTCCTTCACCTTTTAATGACGTCCTCCTCATCACGATCATCTTCCCCTGTACGCCACCTGGGGAACTTCATGCCTATTGTGAATGAATATTCTTTAATACAGAAATGTCCACTTCTTAAGATTTTCATGAAGATTTATACAGTGATTAACCATACCAGTTATTCTTGAGTTTTATGTACGAGTTGAACCAGCTTAAATCGTCGTACATTACATTCAAAAAAAAAAAAAAAAAAAACATTTTTAGGCCGATAGGCCTTCTATTGTGCATGTATGAGATGGAGATGGGTCCTCTGAAAAAAATCGAATTCAAATGATTGCCGTTTTTAAACTTAATGTTTGCTTCGTGCCAAATATTGATTTTTACTTAGTGTTCAATAAAATTAATTAAATAAATGTTTCTAATTCATTTATATATGAAATAAATAAGTAGAGGGTATTTTCTACAGTCAGTGAAATTATGATATTGTTATCAAGATTTAATTGTATAGTTTTTGAGTTAAATTTATTGACCCATATTTCATGAGTAGTGGATTAAATTTTAGAGAAAATTTTATGGTTAAGTGTGTTTGAATTGAAGTAGTATTGGGATGGGTGACTTCTCAGGAAGGCCCAATGCTTCACCTCTGTGAGCATCACCTAGATGCAATGAGTGTTAAGTGGACTAATCATTCTCATAAGAAATGGATTCATGTGAACCACTACTCATAAAATATGGGTCAATGAATTTGACTCGAAAACTATACAGTGAAATCCTGATAGCAATATCATAATGATATAAATGAACTCACATTATAAGTGAACTCACATAATCAAATAATTTAGCTATATAATTATATGTTTAAATTAAATTAAATAAGTATTTTTAATTTATTATATATAATTATTTGCATAATATTATAATTATTTTATATAATTGATAAAAAAAATATTATGAAAATAATAATATATGTTATCGTGGAGTTTGACAGTTACTTTGGAATGTCATTTGTAGATGCAATTTTGCATACAATTCCAATTACACCAATACAAAGGGGACAGACATGACAATTACCCTTAAGATTGACTTGGGGATTATCCATACACAAATCACAAGGATTGACTCTTTCTAAAGAAACAATTGATATAGGGCATACAAAAAGCCCAAGGTTAACATTTGTGGCCATCTCGTGTGTAAAATCTCTGGAAAGACTCAAAATTTGGTCTTTGTTTTCATATGACAACTATGAGAAGTTGAATATAGAAAATTAACTTTTCAAACAATATCACATATATTATACTTATTTTCACATTTTGATGTATATAATTTTTTTTTAAATTATCATTGAATGTGTGATATATATATATATATATATATATATATATATATATATATATATATATATATATATATATATATATATATATATATATATATATATATATGTTAGGAATCTAGAACATAAAGCTCTGATACCACTTGTCAGGATCTAGGAAGCACAATTGATTACCAAGTACAAGCAACTAAATGCAAAATTTAACCAGAATCACAAGTAACTAGAATTCAAAAATAACACAGAATATGAGAGGCAACACACAATTGTATTCAACTCATTCCAGAAGGAAATTACAATAAAGAGATCACACTCTTTCATCCACTTCGTGGGCATACCAGTAATCTTCCCTCAAGAGTTATCTTCTCTCAATACATGTCACAACAAACAACTCAAACACAGAGCTGTTGTTCACCTCAACCAGTCAGTATCAATACTGCCAGTACAACCGAGTATGCAACGTACTTCAAGTAGATCTCACCTGATCTTGCTCCTTGATGTGTTGCTATCACCTTTGATCTTGCTACCCCGCAGATCTCCTTTGACCTAGCACACACACACCTGCAGATCAACCGACCTTACTTACCCATGTAGATCTTCTCCCTGATCTTGCAACAACCTGTAGATCAACCTAATCTTACATACCTAGAAGAACCCTTGTGATTCCACCATCGAAAGAACTCTTCTGGTTCTACACTTTACAATACAGTCCCATGAGTCTATTATATAGATCCCATGTCAAACAATAATTAAAAACGCAACTCAAGACTAAAATTAGTCTTTAACATGCAAACAACTGGTTCGTTAACAAACTGTTCGTCAACAAGCAGTTCTGAAACCGCACAGGCGATCGACGTCAGTCCCTGTCTACCTAGAGATGACCGACATCGGTCGATCCCTGACCGATGTCGATTGATTTTTACTGACCTCTGACCGACGTCAATTGGCCTGTCGACGTCGATGACTGTGACACTCAGCAACCTCCTCCATGTTTGCATTCGGGTGAAGCTTTTAGCTCCACAACCTAACAATCTCCCACTTAGAGATAAACAGCTACACCTTTACCTATACCAGTACATTGTCTAATCTGTATCTTGACTTGTATCCCTCTTCAAGCTCAATCTTGAAGACCAACCACCACACACCCTGTGGTGTTACACCTGTGTCTTTCCTGTCTCTAAGAATACTCATGCCAAAGTATTTTGATGCTCCCAAATTTTTCATGGCATACCACTAAACTAACATTACCTTTAGTTTAGCAACTCCCTACATGTGTGACCCTGCAACAAGCATACACACAACATACAGAAACAGGATAATGTTGCAATCATCATCCACCTTGGTAAAGTAAACACAATGGTTACAATGACATTGACTAAAGCCATGCTTTGTCATACACCTGTCAAACCTGTACCACTGTCCTGCAGCTTTCTCAATACCATATACCCTGGCCTTCTGTCTCATATGTCCATTCTCTCTCTTCTTTAACTCGGCTGGCAACTCTACCAAATCTACCATTTGGTTCTCTTCCAAAGAATTCATGCCACACTCCCACTGTTTCCTAGATCCTACCTGCTCTACTTCTTTAAAACTTC
Organism: Torreya grandis; assembly: GCA_037957365.1. NCBI lineage: Eukaryota > Viridiplantae > Streptophyta > Pinopsida > Cupressales > Taxaceae > Torreya > Torreya grandis. The sequence continues at coordinate 1,829,955 of JARHVA010003584.1, forward strand.
CTGGTTCTTGACCATCAATGAGCAACAAGTAGTGTAAAAAAGGGGAATAACGAATTTGAGGCTTACTTACACTTTTAGTCCTCCACATGGGCGTTTGAGACTCCTTGACAGCTTACTGTACACCCAAAATCCATTCTAGTGACCGATGTTGGTCACCACCCAGTCTGCATCCAACTGACGTCGATTCCATGTGACTGACTTGACTGTCGATGCCAGTTCTCTGACCGACGTCGATCGCCACCTGCCCAACACCACCGACTTTGCCTGTCTGCACATGACCGATGTCGGTGCCTCCCTGTTCGACGTCGATTGCCCCTGACTGACGTCGGTACCTGTATTTTCTTGTGAGTGATGAATTTTTACCCGCGAGCTTACTTTGAATCAAAACCCTGTCCAAACTGCCCTGCTTAAAAGTATCCAGCCCCATCCGCTGATCTATGTCCATCATCTCCTCCACAAACACCAAGGCTTTCCAGTTCTTAAGTTTTTCAAATACATCAGACTTCCTTTTAAGAACATGCATCTCCTTCTTGCTCATGTGACCAAGCCTACAAAGCCACGTCTTCGCAACAGAAGAAGAATCAGTAATATAAGTAGATAGATAAAGAGTACCTACTTTCTTACCACCAGATAATTCAAGTGCATCCGCTGTGAGAGTTCATGTCCATCTCTCATCACCCAACTTTCCTGAATAAATTAGCCTCATCTTCAGAACTGGGACCTGCATGACCTCCTTCAACACCTGTGTGTTGGTCGTCTGCAGTTTCAGCTGCACTTCCCCTTTGCCAATACTTTAACAAGGCTCACCAACCCCTAAATAAATCTTTCCAAAGTCTCCATGGACCTTAACATGGAAAAATACTCTATTTAGGGCTGCATGGAAAGAGGCAACAGAATCTATAAACCAAGATTCTACTTTATATAAGGAATATATAAGAGCAACTAGTGCAACAATCCATGCAACAATACCTGCTTCATTATTTTCTTCATGCTGATCTGCTACCAACCAACAATCTTTCTTTACCTGCTCTTTCTTTCCATAACACTGTAATTGACCATTCGTGCCTTTGAATTTTTCCATTTTTAGTGTACATTCTTCTACCATTGCTATACTCTCACTCAATCAGAAACCCCTGAGAGTGACCTGTAATCAAACACAAACCTACTCCCTGCAACTTTAGCTCTGATATCACTTTGTTAGGAATCTAGAACATAAAGCTCTGATACCACTTGTCAGGATCTAGGAAGCACAATTGATTACCAAGTACAAGCAACTAAATGTGGAATTTAACCAAAATCACAAGTAACTAGAATTCAGAAATAACACAGAATATGAGAGGCAACACACAATTGTATTCAGCTCATTCTAGAAGAAAATTACAATAAAGAGATCACACTCTTTCATCCACTTCGTGGGCATACCAGTAATCTTCCCTCAAGAGTTATCTTCTATCAATACAGGTCACAACAAACAACTCAAACACAGAGCTGTTGTTCACCTCAATCAGTCAGTATCAATACTGCTAGTACAACTAAGTACGCAACGTACTCCAAGTAGATCTCACCTGATCTTGCTCCTTGATGTGTTGCTGTCACCTTTGATCTTACTACCCCACAGATCTCCTTTGACCTCGCACACACACACCTGTAGATTAACCGACCTTACTTACCCATGTAGATCTTCTCCCTGATCTTGCAACAACCTGCAGATCAACCTGATCTTACATACCTGGAAGAACCCTTGTGATTCCACCATCGGAAGAACTCTTCTAGTTCTACACTTTAGAATATAGCCCCATGAGTCTATTATATAGATCCCATGCCAAACAATAATTAGAAACACAACTCAAGACTAAAATTAGTCTTTAACATGCAAACAACCGGTTCGTTAACAAACTGTTCGTCAACAAGTAGTTATGGAACCGCACAGGCAATCAATGTCGGTCCCTGTCTGCTTGGAGATGACCGACGTCGGCCGATCCCTGACCGATGTTGGTTGATTTTTGTCGACCTCTGACCGATGTCAGTTGGCCTGCCAATGTCAGCAACTGTGACACTCAGCAACCTCCTCCATGTTTGCATCCGGGTGAAGCTTTTAGCTCCACAACCTAACAGTAAAATCTCTGGAAGGACTCAAAATTTGGTCTCTGTTTTCATATGACAACTATGAGAAGTTGAATATAGAAAAATAACTTTTCAAACAATATCACATATATTATACTTATTTTCACATTTTGATGTATATAATTTTTCTATTTTTTAATTATCATTGAATGTGATATATATTTCGTATTTGGATGAACATGAAATGATGCATTAATTGGTTTTTATTATTAAATGTGTATGTCACACCTGCGAGTGCTACTAGCATAGATATATTAAATACATCTATCTAAAATACACCAAGAAATATCATTTTTGAAGCACCTATCTAATCTACATCACAATATAGGCATCTCAGGATTGATATCTCTCAACATTTTTTAGATAGATGTATTTAAGATATCTATGCTAGTTAATTTATAATTACTTGCATCTGAGTTGGTTTAATAGTGAAGAACATATGCTCCTAGAATGGAGATCACAGGATCAAATCCTTCAAGAAGTAAGGATTACACGCTTCATATTCGTAGCACAATAAAATACATCCCCATAATAAAAATACGAGATAGTCCCATATACTCTAAATTTCCTTATAAACCATAACCTAATAATAATAATAATAATAATAATAATAATAATAATAATAATAACTTTCATCTTATTTTTTTTTTAAGATAATTAAATAATTTCAAAATTCACAAAAACTATTTTTTAATATTTTAATTTTTACAAATTTTAAATTAAATATTTACATACATCCAAATATACATTTGCTAACTAGAAAGACCAAATAACATAAAATAATATAATGTTAATATAAAAATATGTAGGATTAAATGTGATTGAAATGGTTTTTATAATAAAATTTGAAGGTAACCCGTATGTGATCCTATAAGGCATAATGCATACATTATTTTTTATAAAAATAATAAATCATTTTTAACATTAAAAATTATATTGTTAATTACGTTACACTAGACCACAAATGGTATAGAATTTAGATATTTCTATAATTTTTTTTATTTAAATGAATTGAATTTATATATATATATAATTTATGATAATATTTAATTAATTTATTTCTTTATTTATATATATATATATATATATATATATATATATCATATTTTATTTTTAATATTATTTTATATATAATTTAGATATTTCTATAGTAATATTATTATTTTCAATAAATATAAAAAATTTCAAAATAATAGTAAAAAACCAATTTACAAAATTGAAGAAAAAGGAAGTGGACTCCATAGATTTTAGCAAGGTAATACGCCTACATCCAACAAAACACCCTAACAACCATTTCGAACTTAAAAGACCACCCATAGACAAGTAAGAGTAGTTGATTGGCTACCCGATTAAAGGGATCTCTCAACCAAGATACCCAACCCGCATAAAGCCTTACCGCCAGCCACGTGCTTCCATCTCACTACCTCATCACGTTATAGCCAAAGGGCGGAGCTTAACCAGCCACGTCTTTACCGGTCTTTGGTCGTGGACTTTTCAAACCGGCCTGTCAATTATGAAGAAAGGTGAGATCTGGTCTGCTTTAAACCCTAACTTATACAACTACACCAACCCATATATTTTTGAAATCAAGCCAAAGAAGAAAAAGCAGAAACCCTGAGTTAACATATGTTTACAACTTCAGTAAATAGAGAATGTTTTTAATTGTTTTAATTGGATTTAACGGGATTCGAACCTTTTGTAGCTAAAAACTTTGTTGCGATGTGGTTCTTTGGGAGATTTTTTTTTCAGGCTTGCTATAAACTTTGAAGTATTGACTATTCTTTACATTCGAATTTAAGTAATGCTTATTTAATAAGTTTGTTACGATCTGTCTGGTTCAATTATGGCCGAACTAGTCTGAATCGGCATTCAATGTTTGTATTCAAGATCTAGTGAAGTGCATGTTACACTTTCCCAGATTCAATGTCTTGAAAAATAGCTAAAGATTGTAAAACCGTTGTTTTTTTTTTTTTTTTTTTGGGGAAAAAATTGAAGTGGGAGGGGCGGGGACAGAGGGCCATGGGCATTTGATAATTATTATGTGGGTATCGCTCAAAAATTTTAGGAGATAAAATTATACATAAACTATTCTTACAAAAATTAGTGGTATGGCATCGCACCCCTTTGCCTCAAAATCTGGCAAAAAATATTTTAATTTTAAGAAATTGAAAAATAATTTAAAATAATAACTTTTGTAATAAAAAAGTTTGAACATATTTAAAAAATAATGTATGATATAAAAGCCCTCAGGGCACCAAGATAATAAAGCATAAGAACTAGGTAATAAGGACAATCAATAATAATGGGGATGTGAAGGGTCGTGTAGCTTGCTATCCCAACTCTCGTGACTCCTAGTGGGCAAACTTATTAGGGACCAACGCCTACTTTATCATTTTGATTGTTCTTATTTTCTTCATCATTTTGATTGGCTTTAACTACTAGTGAGCAAGTTGAGGAAACTTTCCTTGCTGTGAAGCCTCGACCCACCAGTCTCTAAAAACCTACCACCACAAGAGTTGTGCATCAATGAGTGTTGCCATGATTGTGATGAACAACTTTGGCCCTTGCTATGAGACCATTACTTGCCATGAACTCCAAAGCCATGGCCCTGAGAAGAAGATTATTGATGAGGCGATGGGCCCTCATTGATTGTGCAAGGGGTACTTTCCCACTGGGTCAACAAAGTCTAAAGATGCTTAACTTCTTGTCGGATCTTCTTCACTTGCAGTTGTATCTATGGTATGACAATTGAGACCACTTTCACTTTGTTAGTAACAAAAAAAAAAAACACCATGTAGAAGTAAATGGTTAAAAAATGCATTATTCCTTTATTTCTTTAATTGAATAATAATATCATAAAAAAATATATGCCAAACTTGATTGCATTGTGCAAGTAAGATCATTGAATCCCCTAAGAGCTCCATTTTTTAGGGTAAGAATTTTGGAGGAAATGGTTGAAAAAGGATATGAATCCACTCCTAGGTTGATTTAACATGCTTTCAAAACCAAAAAAGATGCTTAAGTGTCTCTAGGTGCTGACATAAAGGGCATAAGTGATTATTCACACCTAGTTGGATAAGTTTGATGCCAAGATGGAAACCTGTATGCAAAATGCACCAAAGGAACTTGTCCTACTTGGGCTCAATCAATGCTTTTCAAAATTTGTCAAACCATCATCCCTATTTTATCTGTTTAGTGTTTATCAATGCAAACAAGACAAAAATATTGTACAAGGAAGATCTACTATTTACTAATGTAAAATAGTAATTCAGATCTATCCCAATGGCTAAAAATAGTAGACTTGCCAAATTAACATTTGAAAAAAAAACATGGATAATATGAAAAGCAAAAGAGTTGGAAGAGTTGTATTTATAACATGACATTTGAAATAACTTGCACTCTGTTACTAACCAAAAAAAAAAAACTTCCAAAAGTAAAAGGTTAAAAATTATATTAATCCTTTCTTTCTTTAATTAAAAAAAGAATCTCACGTCAAATTTGATTGTAATGTGTAGGTAACATCACCAAATTCCTTAAGAGCACCATTTTTTAGGGTAATAATTTTGGAGGAAATGGTTGAAAAAGGATATGAATCCACCTCCAGGTTTTTTAAGGATGCTTGAAAAACTAAAAAATATACTTAAGTGTCTTTGGGTACTGCCTTGAAGGCCATAAGGGATTATCCACACATAGTTGGATAAGTTTGTTGCCAACAAGAAAAGCTTTATGTAGAATGTGCCCAAGGAAACAACCTTGTTTGAGCTCAATCAATGCTTTCTAAATTTTGTCAAACCATCTCCCCTTTATACTATTTTTAGTGTTTATTAATGTAAACAAGATAAAATGATTGTATGAGGAAGATCTAATTTTTAACAATGTAATATAGTAATTAAGATCTGTCCTAGTGGCTAAAAATAGTAAACAAGCCAAATTGACATTTGAAAAAAGTAATGGATAATATGAAAAGTAAAAGAGTTGGATCAACCACACTTGTTATGAATTCTATAATTTTGAATGCATATTTGGCTTGTGTAAGCTTGTCACTAACAGTGTATCAAATTTGGATCTTTAATTATGCAAGGATAGGATTAGTGTCTGCATTTTTCATGCCTTAGGTGGGATTAAAGGTACCCTAGTTTGATCATTGTTCATGTCCACTTATGTTGTTCATATCCTGCACTTGTTTCTAGATTATGTAACTTTCTATGTTACTTTGCCATTGGATGTCGTGCATGTTTGTACTTGTGATTTTTTTATCCAATGACCAAAAATATAGAAATTATGTCTTCTTCCTTCTCCTTAACCTAGCTTGCCATCAAATCACAAAAAAACAAAGTTATGGTAAATGCAAATTTAGATTGTGCAAGGTTGTAGCTAATAGTGTATCAAATTTGGAGTTTTAATTATGCAAGGATAGGATTGGTGTTTGTATCATTCATGCCCTAGGTGGAATCAACGCTACCCTAATTTGATTGTTGTTCATGCCCACTTGTGTTGTTTATGTCTTGTACTTATTTCTAGATTATGTAACTTTCTATGTTTTTTTGCCATTGGTGTCATGTATGAGTGTACTTTTGATTATCTTATCTGATGAGTGGAAATATATAAATGATGTCTTCTTCCTTCTCCTTAACCTAACTTGCCATCAAATCACAACAAAACAAATTTATGGGTTGGGCAAACCATGTGGGAGTTAAAACAATGTATCTTGCATGTTGGAATCAAATCTCATGTAGTTCTATGCAATATAAATGGAATCTCCAGTAAGGATCTTGTTCCTCTTCATGCTAGATATGAAGATGCAACAAAATGAAAATTTCCAAATACCTTATTTTAGTATAAGTGGGCAATGCACCAAATATGGCTTTGTTGCAAATGTAGTAAAAGCTATGGCAAGCATAACAAACAAACCAAGAATAGTGGCCCTCCTATTTCAACTATAGTTTTCAATTTTTTTTTTTTTCTTTAATTGGTTGAAGCCTTTTATTTTATTATTTAAAATTATCATACATATTACATTTTTTGTATTAATTAACCCCACTCAACTAGAAATTATTAAATTTATTGGCTAATATTGGGTTTGTGAGATGATAAATTTGAGTAATAGATTTACATATGAAATTTATATACTTAAATCTACTTAAATTACCAATCTAATTTAAAATTGGAAACCATTAGATAAAAATATAATAAAATGAATATTTAAAACAACATTCTGATATAAAGCCAAGCGTTCCCAATTAAGATTCAAGAAAGACTTAATATTATAGATGTTAGATTGCTATAATAGACTCAGAATTTATGATTACCTGATATTGGCTTGAGAAATTGACTCATGGACAATAGAGTGTTGGAAGATTATGGACTTGAGAAAATTATAAGATGGATTTAGCTTAATAGATTTCATGCACATTCCACTCATTAGTTTGGAATGGAGGGAAGCATGGTTTAAATAGGCAAGTGATGGAAATTTTATAATTAATTAAAAATTCATTGGAAGCCTTTAGAGAAGATGAATTTAGAGAGGAAGGAGGGAATTCTAAGGAATTTAAAATTTCTTAGAATTCTCTAGAGAGAGAACCCTGCAGAGAAGGAAAAGGGTGGATACTAGGTATTAGGCATGTAGGAGAGCTTAGAGGATAGGTGGGTAGGCATTTTTTGTGAATTTTAAATTCAAAAGTGGGCATGGGGATTTTATTAGATAAATAAAATATTAATAGTTGATGTAATAAGTGAATTAATATTGGATGGGATATGAAATATGAAGAGGAGATTTAAATAATTGCCTAGGATGGGGTTAAATGGTCTATGTTAAACATAATAGTGACAAGAGGAGTTATTAATCAATTATTATATAGAATTATATAGGAATTATTATCAAAAATAATAACCTTGATAAGGTGAGCAAATTGGGTTGCATACTTTTTGCCCCTCTTTGAAAGGGCATCATGAGTGGATGAAGTAAAAGAAGTAATGGTCTTTCAAAGAAGAAAGACACTCATAGATGATGTTAATGGATACGATGTCCCCTTGAGGGGACATATGAATAAGAATGAGATGGATGGCCACTTAAAAAAAAAGAAATGAGGTGAAAGATACAGTGGACTGACAAGGGGATGGGATGCGAGATGTGGGATTGATGATGAAATTAAGATGAACAATGAACTACAAATTAATGTTTACCCTGGAAAAGACATATGCACAGGGATAAAAAATGACTATCATGATTGTTGACACATCCCAAGGGGGAATTAATCATAACATGATGATGATAAGATAAAAAGGTCACAAGATTTAGACATATCCCAGGCAAGGACACATGTCAGGGAGAGTTACAAACCAAGATGATTGATAGATAAGTCTATGATTTTTTGACATATACCAAGAAAGGACACATGCATGGGAGAGCATCAGGCTAAAATAAGACTAGTTTCATAAGGTTAATGACAAGTGTAGCTCAAATCTAAAATCAAGCAATATGATGAAGGAGACAATATGATTGACTGACTAAAATATGCAGGGGAAGAATTGGACTATAATGCATCAAAATAATGAGCCATAATGTGACTAATAGTGATGATGCCCCTAGAAAGGACACATGCAAGGGAGTGAAAAGTAATAATAAAGTTATGGTCTTGGTCATGCCCCGATTGAAAGAGGAGACCGTAAACTTTAATTGATGAATTGACCAATCTATGATAATGGATGACTGATGGAAGAAAATATGGATTTTTTTGATTTATTGGGCCTAATCGATAGGTGCGATCAATTGAATGGGAAGATTGGGGAGATGATTACGGAGTGGTAATTGATCAATAGATTGATGAATGATTGATATTATATCTTAAGAATTTGACTAATGCAAGACTTGAAGATGATATGGGACAAGATATATGTGATGATGAATGATGAGGAAATAGGAGAGAGTGGTTGAGCTGACCTTAGACATATTATGTGACTAAGTGCTACCTATATAGTCTAGAAAGACATCAAGCCAATGCAGTTCAGACTAGATGATCGATGAAAATATAGACTAGAGAAGGAGGATGAAAATAACAATTAGACATGTTAGTTGTTAGATTAAGGATGATTTGAATTAGATATTATACATGAAAATAGAAGACTAGGAGGATTGATGGGAGATGAGATGTTAGATAATGATGACTAGAGAGATGATAGATGATTGACTAGAGGATATAGACGTGATGATAAAGGACTTGGAAGAATGATTGGATATTAGACAAATGGACTGGTATGATCGATTTGATGATGGGGTAAGATGATTAGATGATTAAGTAGGTGATAAAGGATAAGAGAAATGATGAGTGCAATCCATTATCAAGCCATTGTTTCTTTAATATGGCTCATCATAGTCTAAGTAATTTGGTTTTAAATATAGAACTAGGTAATATGCCCCATGATATCAAAATTACTATAAGGATGTTATGCCAAAGTGCATGATTATAAAAGGAGAAAATGATGAACTCTGCATAAGGCACCCAACAACATTATTATAGTTTTTTTGGCTCCATCATATTGTCCTCATTCTTTGCACCCTTGAAAAAATAGGCATGATGTAAGACTAATTAAAATATTAATGAAATAAGACAAACATAGACAGGATAATAAACATATGCAGATATATACATGATAAAAGACATGCACACAAGTCAAACAACAAAGAGAAAACACGTAACACACAAGTATCTACATGCAATGTCTTTGTGTCTTGTCTAATTATCCTAATGAGAGTTAATGAGATGAGTGATCAGGTGATGAGTTGGACTAATAAGGTCGTGATGATCATGATGTGAATTCAGATTAAGGATAGGAACTTGGAAAAGGTATGGTCTTGGAGTAGATTAGGAACTATGATTAGGATAAGGTTATGATAAGGATATAGGACAATACAAGGTGACAAAATGATGAGATCATTAGGACATAAGATAATGTAGGATATAAATGAGATGGATAACTTAGGAGATATGATAAGACAACTGGGTTACTCAAGACAACTTAGATGTTTTGGGATTTTGTGGATTTTATAAGTTTTACATTTTTTAGACTATTTTAATTTTTAGGTATCCTGAGAATAAATATGTACACTATATAAATGGGGTTACAAGCAAATGTAATATCAAGCCTAGAAACAAGGATAAGGATAAATGGAATAATGGATGGGATGATAAAAGGATAAGGGTGATGTTGAAAATGGGATGAGGACCAATGAAAATTGGACTAGGGATCGCCAATGACCACATCATGAAGGAACAAGATGTCTAGTTGCATGAGTGTCCATTAAAAGATATGCCAAGATGACTTCAAAACATTTCCCAAGACATCTTCCATTCCCTTATGAAGTTTAAGACTAGATGAATGGATGGACATACTAGGATGTAATTTATGATGGTAGATGATGGGTAGGAATAATGGACAAAGGGATAAGATAGTCAAAGATGATATAGATGGGATTGACAAGGGATAGATTTTTCCCCCAAGTGATGAGGTACAATATAGACAATAGAATATTTTACCATGATGTCATAAATTGGTTTTCATCATGGTACTTGCCCAATGCACTAGAAGACTAGTTTTCACCATTGGAAGAATGAATTTTTTTTTACTTTTTTTGAATTTTAGCATCTTAATTTATTGGATATGGGTACGAGATGAAGGAATTATGACACTTTCATGATTTTAAGTTGACACCTATTTTGGAGATCTATGATATTAGGACAATGTTATCACTACTGCATTCACCAATATCTTGGTATCCTTCATTGACTCTTGATTGATACCCCTCCAAACATCTAGACTAGGTTTCTTTGGAGTCCCTACAAGAGATAATGTTGCTTGGTTTTATGAGGTGTGGAATGGATGGATTTAGGGTTTGGATTTGATGGTGATGTATAGGACTTGAATGGATGATATGATCATGATAGGCAGGTGTAGTGGGTAATTGGGAAGTGGGACTAATAGTCGCACACATTGTTGGACATGTTAGATGTTTTACAGTTGATTGGTGCCATATGATAAAAAACATTTTAGATGTTCTACATTGATGCATCTAATCATGCTATGGGGACAATTCTAGGACAAAAAGATGAAAATGGATAGATGTACGCCATATATTACATTATAAAGAACTTGACTCCTACTGAGAGAAACCACACAACCACTAAGAAATAATTCCTTACTATGATTTATGCCATAAACAAGTTTAGACACTATATGTTTGGATATAAAATATTTATATATACTAATCATGGAGCTATCAGATATTTGATGAACAAACCAATGGTAGGAGGAAGCATTATAAGATGGCTCTTACTGTTACAGGAATTTGACATAAAAATAATTGATAAACCTGGTAATTTTAATTTGGTTGCTGATTTTCTTTTTAGATTGAACAATGCAGATGAAAAAGAACCTATAGAAGATAATTTCTCATATGAAAAACTATTTGTTGTTGTAGCACAATCACCTTGGTTTGTTGCTATAGTACCTTTTTTGGCTACAGGGAAGTTTCCTTTTTATTTCACTAAAAAATAAAATAAATGTTTGATTAAAACAAGTTCTTATTTTAAATGGATTAATGGTATATATTTTAAATATGGACATGATCATGCCTTCCACAGGTGTGAAAAAGAGAATGAAATGTATGACATCATTTGTTCTTATCATGATGAACCTGGTGGAGGACACTACTTAGTCAAAAGGGTAGTGCACAAGATCCTTGGAGCTAGCTACTACTAACCAACTCTTCATAAGAAGGTAAAAAGGTACATTTGGTAATGTTATCCGTGTCACAGAATGGGTAAACCTACACTATCTTCTAAAATGCCCCTCTATCCACAAGTAGTTCTGGAACCATTTGAAAAGTGGGGCATCAACTTTTTTGGGCCCATAGATCCACCTTCTCAAGGCAAGGAGTGTTTACTGGTATATACAAATTATGTGACCAAAAGGACTGAAGTACAAGCTCTTCCACTTACAAGAGAACATGTAGTAGCAGATTTTTTGTACTCTAAGATCATATAGAGATTTGAAGCACTTAAAAAAAAGTATCTGATCACCATATGAATTATTATTTGGTAATAAACCTCTCTTTCAATTGAATTTAAGATGCAAACTTTAAGGAATACACTAGAAGTAGGTATTGACTTAGATGAAACACAAAGAGAGAGAGGGAATTTTACAACTAAATGAGTTGGATGAAATGAGAGCAAAATCTTTGTAGCAAACAAAGATGATGCAACACCAAAGGAAACAATGGCATGATTTTCACATCAAATAAAGACAGTTCAAAGGAGTTTGGGCACTTTTGTATGATTTTAAGTACCAACTCTTCAAAGGCAAGTTGAGAACTAGATGGTTAGGACTATTTCAAATAAAAAATATTTTTGATAATGGTTCAGTACAATTTCTACCTATAGATGGTAATCAGAAGACACTCTTAGTCAATGGTCATAGGTTGAAGCTATACCAAAAGCCTTCCAGTAAAGAATAATTCATCTAGCTGGCACAAAATGAGTTTGGCCTCGTAGAAAAACTCAAAGCTTTCATGACAACTGATATTTGAAGACAAAATGGTCTTAGTAAAGGAAGGGGATCACCTCTTCGCTAAAAAATTAGGGAAAAAAAAAGAAAAAATTATTCAATAACGAAAATATTTAGGGACATTGTTGATAGTCATTACTAGAAAACCAACTTATTGGATGATCATGTACTATAAAATGAGCCTTGGTTAGAAAACCAATAAATAGCTAGCCAATGGTAAAAAACTAAAAATCAAAAAAGTGAGTTTAGAAATTCAAAATTAATCATCATCCATGATTGATTTTACTTGTTCCCAAAGTAATAAACATTAATTTTATCTTATTCTATACCATTATTGAAACTAATCCATGCAATTACTTTTGTTAGAAAAGGTAAAAAAGGAAAAACAAGAAAAACATCATGATTTTTAGAGGTATAGTGATTATTATTTTATTAAGGGTTATCTTTTAAATTTCTAAGTCTACAAGTATATGCTCAATATTTTGGCAAAGACTCCATAGTTTTATGTGAAGGATATGTGTGGACATACTCTTAGGATATTCCCACATCAATAGTGAATCTTTTCAAAAAGTTACCTTTTGACACTTGAATAAAAGCTATAGACTTTGTCCTATCAAGTCATTATCACTTCCATGATGTCCTTATCTTTTTCATCACATCACAACCCATGTGGACAATAAATTGATAAAGAACTAGTGGCATGATGATTGTAAATATATAAAAAGAAAATAATAAGTAATCATTATTATCTCATGACATGATATGATTACATTGTCATCATCACCCCACACACTTGGAGAGCTTCAAGATTCATTTGTAGCACTAATAAAAAAAGGTACCATTGACACCACAATCTATTACTTGAACCCAGTGAAGTGTCATTCGTATTTTTGAGTAGAACTACAATTTGTTGTGATTTGTGAGATTTGAAAAGATTCAAAATGGGATAGAAGAAGAAATTTGAGCTTGAATACGCAGAAGGTCTCTTAGGAGATGAACAAGCAAAGCAAGTGTTTGAAACAATAGGGTGGCTCAAGATTATAATGAAATTCTAGGGGTTTTATGAAACCCTTTTTACAAATTTTATTCTCCACTTGAAGAAATATTTTTCCACTGTCAGAGGCATAAAAACTTCTATATCCAACTAGGTCATTAGTGAATTGTCTAGGATTCTAGATGAGGGGGCCAGGATCACAAGAAGATCTTCTTTCAATGAACTCATCCATATTTTCCATGGTGAGGGAGAACCAGTGCCAGTGTGTGTTCATGACATCAATGGAAAAATCAAAGGTGTTAGTAGATATTCCTTATTAGAACTATGGAGGTCTGTATCCTTTTAGATTATCACATACCTCACTTGTGTTGGATAGTGTAGTGTTTTGAGTTGTATTATGATGAAAATGTTGATTTATTTGAGGTATGGCTTGTAACACCCCTAACATAGAATCAACATACCTTGATTTTTTTTAGGGTCTATACAAGTAATAAATATAAGGCACCCTAATAACCCATCTTTTGTCTACCATCAAGGACTTGTTCAGTTCATAATCCAACATCATTTTCTCTGGCAAGAATAAGGCACAAAAGCATGGATTACTTTCCATGAGGGAAAGAAAAGGAAACATCTAAAGATTTCCACAAGCATACCATGAGATCCTTTTGATTTGAGCTCTAAGGTTCTACCAAAGGTCTCTTCCTCCAAAGTGGTTACTCTTGAATCAATTTTTAGTACAAGATCAACCATTAGTGCTGCTACACCTAGACCTCAAAGTCCCCTCAATATGGTTGTAACAATAGATCCAAGAAAAATATTAAGACTTAGGTCTTCAACAAGGAACCCTAAGCCATCTTCTCAACCTACTCCTACACAGGAATCCATTCAGATCATAGAAGATGAATTTACTGCAAGCCCTATTTCATGTCTAGCACCTCAAGAGACCTCACATGAAAAAATTCCTCTTCTCACTCAAAAGACAAGAAGAAAGTTGGTATTAGCTGATGATGATGCTGAAGTCATGGATGAAGAAACTCTTGACAACCTATGGGAGGAACCCAATACTAGTGTAGCATAAGATAAAGAGGAAGTGGAAACTCCTTTTCCATAAGATTATTTTGAAGAAACTATTCCTTTTACCTCAACACAAACATCCATTGACAAAGGTAAGGCTCCCATGATTGATGAAGAAGATCAACCATCCAAAGAGATATATGATGTAGAATTGCATCATGCCTTGGCATTATCCTAGCTAGAAACCATAATTAAACAAAATACATAGGACATTGCTCATTTTTTATCTTCAGTTTAGTGTAAGGATTTTGTTATCTCCCTCTTATTGAAAAAATATAAAGAATTCAAACTCAGTCTTTTGAGAAGTTAGATGAATCTAATAATGAAATTATTGATCTATGGAGTTACATAAAGAAACTTGAAGATAATGTGTCCTTAAGAAGGAATCATCTTAAATTTGAATAGGAAAATACAACATTGAAATCCCAAATAGCCTCTATCACTTATAATGTGCCTCCCAAACCTATGGTAAAACAAGGTTTCCAGACCATTCTATCCTACCCTAATTTCTTTTGAGATTGAATAATTGAAGAAGCAAAACAAAATTCTTAAGAAAGAGAAACAAAATTTATAAGAAGACTTAACACAAGCACAACAATAGGAAGAACAAGCCAAACAAACCATAGAGTTCACTTGTCAACTTGGTGAAAAAACTTTTAGCTTATAGGAGTCCATCTTTCTCATATAGTTTATTCTTGCATGAGCAATTTTGTAGATGGTAGTTATTCCAAATATCTTGTGGATTGCCACATGAGATTAACCTAAGTGAAGAATTATTGACAACCTTTCAAAAGAGTACTCTTGAAAAACATGATTTATCTATGTGATATTATTTTGGGGAACACTAATGATTTCTTGGTCAATTTGTTTATTGGTGAGTTACAATTGAGAACCCTTCTCTCTACCTATAGAAATCAAATAGCATGGTAGGATAAATATAATGATCATGTGATTACTTCATCATGTTAGTATCCTTTAGGGTGTAGTAGTGTCCTTTTGTAGCTAGGATAATGATCTTTTGAGAGGAGCTTTACCTATTCCAAAGATAAATTTGCCTAAGTGGATGAATGTTGGTTCATTATATATTCCATGTTTTTGAATGATTTGCATGTGAAACCCTATGACTCCATGTTTTTAGGGTATTTGATGAGTATAACTAGAAAAAAATTGAATTATTAGGGTATGATAGATGTGACCTTAAAACCTCATGTGTTGAGCATTACCTACATACCAATACCTCGAAAGAGGATCACCTGATGTAGTTATCCCAATCTAAGTGTTGGTGCAAGTGAATGGGAATTCTAGTATGAGTGTCGATTTGATTTATTTAAGTGTGAATTTGAGACTAGAAATAGATGTAATCAATCTTTGGGATGTTATATATGGATGTATGCATAAGTAGGGTAGAATAGGGATCAATGACCTTGATTTGCACAATTGTTTGAGTTTGTTTATGAGTATTTGCATTTGATTTCCATCTAGTGGATAAGTGAATTAAAGAGGTGTATCTATAGAATTTTATTATTTTTAAAAGTATAAAATAGGTTTAGGCCAACCCAAAATTTCATTGAGGAATGGAAAGATATCCATTGGATGAGTAAGGAGCTAAAGGACACTAGAGCGGTCCCTAGGACAATAGTGCAGTGCACTAGTGTCTAAAGGGTCGCAATAGTGTCCAAGTGGAAAAAGATGATTAAATAGGGGAATAGATGCATAGGAGGTGACTTAATGCTACTTTTGGTATGTCTATGTACTAATTTTCTAGGGACTCCACTAGTGTCTAAGTGGTAGAAGCTAATGAACTAAGGGTTTAGATGCCTAAGAGGTGGGTTAGTGTTATTTTTGGTATGTCTAAGAGTGGTTTAGATCCACAATAAAAATATAAAAGGATAAAAATAGGACCTAATATAGGCCTAAGGATAAGCTAAGGATAAGGTGGTCTCAAGTGATACTCATTGCATTTAAATGACATATTAGATGACTACAAAATGCAACTACCAAAACATGCATATCCCTATTATGTTTGTGCATTGTATCTAATTATCTACATAATTCAATAAATATGATTTTATTATTGGCCAAATTGGGTAGCTACAGAGCATATCCATAAAATCCCCCAACTCTAATATATGTGAATTTCTATAATTGGATGAAGTAGCTCTCATATTATGAAATCACGATGGTTGCTTCATAAGATATTCTTATTCCCCAATCTTCATTCAAAAGTTGGATGATTCTCATTGTGAAGACATTATTAACACATCTGAAGTGTCTGCTGTTCTTCTCCATATTCAACTAAGAATAAAACTCATATATTTTGGTGGATGCATTAGAATTGGCCAGCTGAGTGAGACCAAGGTAAATTCTTTGGGAGAATGTACCAAGTATGAAATCATGAAAAATTGATTTTTTCACTCCATGTTGATTAGTTTATGTTGTATATAATTGTTGATCATATTCCCTCATTTGATGAATTATTTCCCATTATAAATTATATCCATAGCCATAAAAATCCATGGATAGAAATTCATGGTGTTTACATTTTTGAACATATGATTGAGAAGAGTTATCATGACTGATAGCTCTTCTTTGAATTTAAACCTAAATAATATCTACAAATCGTAGAGGGTTGAATTCTCTTATGATTTAGCCATGCATCGTTAATGGTGGACAAGTTTTTCTACTACTTTTATCCCAATCATTTTGTCATGTTTCCACACTCATCCTTGCATAAGTCTCATGCATAGGGATCCTCAAAGTCATTCCCATTTAGTCCCCATCTAACTTATCCACC
>JARHVA010003584.1:1852500-1919620 GCA_037957365.1 Torreya grandis
CATTTCACGGCAACTTCGAGGCCAGTAGCAGAAAGGACTCCTTTGTAAACCTTGCCGAACCCTCCACAACCTATAACTTATTCCTCTCTGAAACCCTTGGTTGCAACATGTAAGTTTCTGTAGTTAAATCTGTGAGGCCAATACTCTACCTCCCAGTCTTCATTAACCTCTCTATGCTTCCGCATTCTTTTACATTCGAAAGAACTAATATTTTTTCACAAGACAAGAGAGTATTCCATTGTTTACATACCAGACAGAAGTGGACGATAGACTCCAAAGGAAGCCATGAAAATATCTCCTCTATTTGGTTATCCTTGAAATTTTGATCTTCAGCCTGGAAGTTGCACCCATTTACCAGTGCTGGGATGCCATTGTAGGCCATGCTGGATGGTGCCATGAGCGACACCGAGATGGATTTTTCAAATGGCGTTTGCCGCAGGGGAATTTTCAAATTGTAAAATAGGAAGAAGTGGGAGATTCAAAATTTGAAATGGTAATTACAGACTGCCGCCCGAATATCGACGTCACCTGACACGGGTTAAGGTTAAACTACGGTGTGGTGGATGGGTTAATGTTAAACTTCGGTTGCGGTGAATGTGGCCATTTTATGTGCCTACAGTGACCGACCGGTTTGAAAAGTCAACGGCCAAAGACCGGCACACACCGGGAGTTGGTGTGTGTGCTGGTTAAGGTCCGCCGTGACCAAGAGCCACTTGGGGATTGAATGACAATGAAACGAGGAAGTGGCTCTTTAAATATTTATATACATATTTCATATTATTATATCACATGGTTTTATAGCATGTATCCCAACTATTTTAATAATATTAGATTTATTTATAAATATTTATTTTAAAATTGTGTTTATTTATAATGTAATTTGAATTATAGATCATTATATAAATAAATAAATATCATTTTTGAGATATCTATATCATATTGAATTTTGAATTTTTCAAAAATGATATTTATCGATGTATTTTACATGTAACATTTGCAATGTCGTAAAATAAATATTAAAAAATATATTCATAAAATACATTTAATATAATTTTAAAATAGAAAATAGAGAGCAACAATTTATCTATTTAATATGATGACGTATGTGGTAAATTTATATATTACTTATAAATTGATTATTATATATTATTCATTTATTTATTATCATGTAGTGATATTTTTTAAAATATTATTATTTATTATGATGTAATATTTTTTATGATAACTATTTTTACAATTTTATTGTGATGATTATTTATAAATATGATGTTCTATAAATTAATTCTGATTATTTACAAATTATTTATTTATTATCATTTTATGATAATTTATTTTTAAAATTTTATTATTATGATTATTTATAAATATATTATAATAATATCTATATTTATGTGTATATCAACCATTTATTTATTATGATATTGTAATATTTTTAATAATAATTTATTTTTATAATTCATTGTTATGATATGATGTGGTAAAATCTATATTCAACTATAAATTAATTATGCTTATGTGTATATTATTTTATTTTTTATTATGATGTGGTAATATTTAAATCATAATTTATTTTTATAATTTCATTGTTATAATTATTTATTAATAAAATGTTGTAAAATCTATATTTATATTTATTTATAAACTAATTATGATTATGTATATATTATTTATTTATTAATTATGATGTGGAAATATTTTAATCATTTATTTTTATAATTTCATTGTTATAATTATTTATAAGTAAAACGTTGTAAAATTTATATATCATCTATAAATTAGTTATGATTATGTGTATATTATCTATTTATAATGTGGGAATATTTTCTATGATAATTTATGTTTAAAATTTTGTTGTTAATTATTTAAAAATATGATCTAGTATAATCTAAAAGTAATGATGGAAGTAGTATATGAAAAATAATGAGAAAAAAAGTAATCTTTAAAATATTAAATTTAACAATTTTGTATTTTATTTATGTAATAAGGAATGACAGTATACTTTAGTCTTCTGTAATTTTTATTTTTCTCATTTTATTTTATTTATATTTATACATTTTTTATTTTTTTAAACCATCATATTTATTATTTTATTATTTTATTTAATCATATTTATAATAACACATAAAAAGAATAAAATAATATAAAATTTATTTTATTTAAGAAACAATATTTCTATTCTAAAACATGTTTAATCAATATATATTTACTTTAAAAAAATAACTATTATCATCCAATTATTTAAGTTATATAAATATGTTTTCTTAAACTTTTAAAAGAGTAAACTTTTTATTATATCTATGTTCATGCCTTTATTTAATTTTTAAATTCATTATTTATGTTTACCATCAACATTTTATTTAAATATTATTTTTTTAATAATTATGTTTTATCTTTGTAGATGCAATTTTATATATATAAAATTGTGTTTTCTTAAAATTTTAAAAGAGTAAACCTTTTATCATATCTATGTTCGTGCCCTTATTTATTTTCGCATTTATTATTTATGTATACCATCTCTTCAATTTAATAATTGGAATATTTTAAATTATATAAAATAAGTTTAAATTTAAATATTAATTTTTTTCATAATTAAATTTTATTTTTTTAAATGATTTTTTTAAAAATATAATATATAAAATTCAAATATAATTTATAATTTTCATTATATATTAAATTATATTACACAATATAATAATAATTGTATTCTTGATACATTAAATTATGAATAATTATTTAAATCTTTATATAATATGAATGAGATATCTAAACTAATATTTTTTAAATAAAATTTTTAAATTTATAATTTAAATAAATTAAATAATAAAAATTTAATTCATTTTAATTTTTATTACATATAATTCAATCTATTTTAAGTTATATCATGACATATTTAAATAAAAATAATAATGATTGAAAAATAACTAATAATTATAACCACCATATTTACATCTTAATAATTATATTTAATAATAATCATTATAATTTATAATATTCTAAAATCATAGTTAATAATAATAATAATTGTAAGTTGTAATATTTCAAAAAAATAATGAAAATTCTATCTATTAAATAAAATTATTGTAAATATCAAATATATCCTATTATAATTAGCATGTTTCCATCTTAGTTAAAAATTATAATATTAATATTTTAACTAAATTCACATAATCATTACAAGAAGAATATTATTTATAGAATATCTTATATATAGTTGACGCGTTTATATTCTGCTTACATAGTTTAACCAAATATTATTATGTTTTGAAAATATACTCTAACAAAAACAACAATGACAGAGACATTTAACTCTATCAATGTTTCACCCTTCATTTGGACAACACCACTACTACTAATGATCAATGAGGGTGATATTTCCTTACAAAATGCTCTATTTTCTCTTCGACACATTATTTCCTCTCTCTTTCATCCATCATGTAATTATGTACAAGGTCGCATAGTACCAAGCCCCTACAAGAAGTAGAGGGTAGATTTGATGGTTGTATGCAGAGGTTAATTGTATGTGTACAACAAATGATGATATAGGTTAGGTTAAGGAAACTTACAGTCAACAGAATTTCTAAAACAGATCAACGGCTAGTAAATTTCTAATCCCAAGATTTTAAGATCTTTTTTCAAAAAAATCAAAATTTAAATTTAAATTTTACTTCCAAATGAAAAGATAATATTGCATGAAATTTCTATCAATTACTTGAATTACAAAATAATAATTCAGAGTCGCCACTTCACTAATGAATAATACAAATAAAAAATACTATGAACTTTATCATAGCAAACAGACTATTAAAAGCACGAACAAAATAGATGCCTCTACTATTCTTCATTGTTCTGGCCAGATCCTCCACTTCACCTTCACCGGCACTTTGAATTATGCCATCCTCAGTCCTAATGTGTAGTTGTGCACATTCACAATGCAAGCACATACAGTAAAATATTAAAAATAAACATGTTTTTAGGGTACAAGTAAACTACCCAAGGGACAATTTCTCTTTGTTAAGATTGGCCATAAAGTCTTGTTCATATCATTTACCCATGAATAAGATTATATTTATTAAGTTAAAATATATGAATCTTGTCTCCAACCGTTTCTTTGTCATGCATGTCCATTTGTAATGCTCATAAATAATTTTAGATTAGCGTAAATTAATAATAAAAAAGACAACACAATTGCCCAAAATCAAGCTTCATGCTCCCAATATTATGGCGTGATTTTCATTAAAAAAAAAGGTATGGTGTTTGTTTGTTTATTAGATTTAAGAGAGTGAAATAGACTATAATCACCCAGATTCAAGATTTACATCTTGGTGGGCTCAATGGAAGCCAAATGATACAAGAAAGCATAATTGTCAATGGATACAGATTCTTCCAATGCATTATACATTTAAAGGGCTTATGAACTGTCAGTGAAATTTTATAAACGTACTCTACTGGACAATTTTAAAAGTTACCTTTCATTTGAAAGGAAAATTAAAATTTATAGTCCTTTAGATGGTTAGAGACAACTTTGAAGGACACTACAGGCGGTAAATTGGACCGTTGTTCTCAAGATTCATAAAGCAGCTTGCTTTGAAGTCTAAATCATTCCTAGTCCTATCGATAACATCTTTGATCATATTATCAAAGCTTTTCTAGAGAAAATATTCAATAGCTTCTACAGTTTATCAAAAAAACACTTTGACCGTGTGAATTTAGTCAAAATAGGAAAAATTTTGGAAGCAAAAACTAAAACCACCAATTTTGCCAATATTTTATCTATTTTAGACTGCAATAGAATCAATCTCGCTTGACGTAAATACAGCTATTACGTTTTAAATAAAAACAACTATTTCTATAATGTCCGCAATAGTGCCACGGATTAGTCGTTCGGCTCTCCGCTCCTCATAATAATTTAAAAAATATAATCTAAAGATAAAAGAAAAAGGCTATAAATTACTCGCTACTTCAACAAAATTAAAAAAAATCCTCCAAAACTAATAATTTATCTGGATGCTTTCTGACACTACCGAAGTTTTGAAAAATAGAATGGAAAACTTGGAGTATGCCTCCTTGTTATAAATATTTTATCTAATTCTAAATGTAGACAGAATTTACGTAATTACAGGTAGAGCTCCAATCTTACATGAGATCTAATTATAGCCAAACGCAATTTAGAGCAAATAGATCTGATGGCTTTATAAAAAAAACTTTGCAATTCCCCAAATTTTGGGGTCTGAGATGAAATTACTAGATCATTTTCATGGAAAGACTAGGATTGGCCCAACTATTTCTAGGATTTTGAATTAAAACCTACGAGAACCTTAAACCAAGATTTTTGGTGACAATGAATTAGGATTTAGGGAATTCTAACCTTAACAAAGCATCAAAACCCTAAAACTATGGCAAAGTCAAACAAGCATAATCCTGACATTTGATAAAATATTGCACAAAAGGAAAAAAAACTATTTTTATTTAGGTTTAATACAATGTACCTCCTCCTTCAATAACAAATTGGATTTCCTCCTAACCGTGCAGATGTTCAGTGAAAAAATGTTTGATCTTGGCACCGTAATTTTCCATCATTCCTAGAGCAACCGTCACTATGCCATACAATTTATTCAACTTCAACCGTAAGAAATATATTCATGTTGCTTTAAACTCAATTTACAGATCTGCAATACAAAATTTAGGATTATCGAGTAGTTATATCTGTGATCCTTCTTGATCATCTCCAGCTGTGGATTGTTCTCATAATGATTTGCATCGAGGTCCCAAATATCTCAAGGATTTAGGGGAGAAGAAAACAGATTGTTCTTCAATCCGCTAGAGAACCCATTCCCATCGACATTGAACATACCTCGGCCTAATAAACCATGTGGCATGGTGTGATACAGGTGGCCTGGTTGGCGAGCTATAGAAAATGATGCAAAATTTAAAAACTATGAAAAATAAATGAGATTGTATCCTGACCATTCTGCCCTAGCAATTAATTGTTTATAACCCTGTGAAGCCAACAAGAACTTATAAATCGATTAGCCAATCACGTAATTGCAAATATTATTATTTTATAGACTTCATTAAATATCTTGCAATTTTTGAAAAACAAAACAATTTAATTGGTCGTAGGGACATATAATAATAAACTGTTAAAGCCAAGTGAAGACAATTGGGATGTATTCTTTATTCCTCTTATCCAAAAAATAACACATATTTATTATATATGGGAAAATAAAATTAATAGTTGGCTTGATGGTGTAAGGAATATTGGGAAGGATTTGTCTTTATTTTTTAAATTTTTAATTAAATATTTATGAGTGTAACGGTGAGGAATAGTAGATAATGAAACAAATTTTTATGAAATAAATTTCTATTTTTTTATTAAAAAAAGTTACATTTGTTTTAAATGTTATGGAAGAGGTATTACATTAAGTCTTGCTTCCTCTACTCTTCTAAGATATACATATATATGATATTTCATTATTGTAAAGTGCTCAAATGTAAATGAAGGGTTGATATAAAGGTCAGATAATGAATTCACTCTTGACACAATAATGAAGGTCAACCCTTGACAATTAATGTTGTCATAATTGTATTCATAATCTATCAAATTATCCTAGTGAAGTTGATAATGAGAGGTATAGCCATCAACTGAGGTTTGCTGATATTGTTTCTTAATGTCATGCTTTGTGAAAATCAATAAAATGTTTAGGTAAGTTTCCTCAATGTTTTCTAGTTCTTGTGTGCTTCAAACCCTTTATAACACAATGTTTATTAAAATAAAAAAAAATCATTAACCATGCATATTTATTTGATCACCTAGTGTAACTTCAACTATTTGATTCTTCCAACCATATTTTTTTACCATCACCCATATCCTACATTACCTAAATAATCACTCTACATCAAACCCCTAACATGATTATATATGTTGAAACACCCAATCATCATTAGCTAAATAATTGATCTACTCCAAAACCACATTATAATTACTAGAAAATATCCTCAACATACTTATATATTTATATTTTTTAACAAAATAAATTTACCACAAAGCATTATTGTTGGAGATTCCATCATATAAACATAGCAAAGATCTTTTAAAGTAAATAGAGGGTAAGTGCACAAAATTGGGGGACAAAAAATGGTCTATACATGGACATGATTTTTTTGAAATTTTAAAAATTTGAACTTCTATAGATAATTTGAGATGGCTACACTCAAAATTTGAAGATGGTAAAAAAAAATGAGATATAGAATTTTAAGTCTAGTTTCCAAACATTTTTTTTTTTAAATAGTTAAGTATAAATAGGTCAAATATCTAAAATTTGAAGAGGACCTCTTATTTTTTAAGAAAACATAGTAGATAGATGGCTGTGTGGTCCATCATTTTTTGAGTATCATTAAATATAGTTTGAAACTCTTTGATGAACATTTAGATAATATCTTCTAGTATGTTACAATTTTATTTTTCAATTAATATTTTTTTATTAATTTTATAATTAAGTAGATCCTAAAAATTGACAAAAAAATGAATAGTTGTCCTTGTGGCCGCCCCTAACTAACTCAAAAAAATGAAAATTGTTTTTTTTTAAATGTGTGTAGAATTAGGTCTAGTTTGTTACCATATAATTTGTTTTGCACTTGGATCAATGAAAAATAAATTACATAAACATGAATAGTCATGTATAGGTGTGACATGTAGTGGCCTAAAAAAGGTGTAGTTAGAAATAAATATAGTTTAAACCCTTAAAATAGCCCAAAAATTATAAAATTCATATGTTTGAAAAGATTACAGCATTTTCGTCATGATGGTAATAATTTTTTGAATTTTGATGTTGAAATCCATAGCATATTTTGTGATTGAAGTTTAAATTTGTTGGTTTTTTTCAAAACTCTTGATCTCAGTTGTAGATGCACAGTCACAAGCCTTTCTCTCAGAAATACAAGCCATTTATAATCCTCAAGGCTTGGTTTCAAATTCAAATTTAAATAGTGCATATGAATTATATGACATATTATACAACATGTACGTGTTATATAATATCTATACATTTTGTAATAAGACTAAAAACATCCCCAGAAGCATGTGGGAGTTGCACATAAAGACAACTTTGGACATAAGCTTACATTTACTACTCTAAATGTTAAGTATAAGTTTACATTTATATTTTTACATTTATTTTCTTATACTTTAAATTTATTTTAGTAAATATAAAAATTTAGGGTGAGTCAACATCTTATAGAGTTGGTCTCACAGTTGCATGCCTTATGATGTGGAAAACAATTTTTCAAAATTTAATCTAGTCAATACTTAGGCATTTTTAAGGTCTAAGTATTAAACCTAGGGATTTTATGACTAAAATTTTTCAACTAATGTCCATTTTAGTAAACATATAGTCATTTTTTAGGTTTTTTATGCCTTCTTGGTGGATTCCTAGCATTTATAGGAGTCGTAGGTTTGTCAAAATTGAAGTTTTCAAACCACTTACTTTAAAATTGATGCAAAGTGATGTGATTAAGGTAGCATATGTCACATTGATGACCTACACACATCAAATGACCACTTTGTGTTAATTTCACTTGTTCATCATCTCTCCTTCATCCCTGATCACTTCCTACTCATATATCATCACCCTTAATCACTGTCTCATCATTCTTCATTATCCTTAATCACTCCCTCATTGACCCTCACTATCCCTAGTCACCCCTAATCACTCCCTCATGATCCCTGATTACTTATTCATTGACCATCACTATCCCTTATTATCCCTAATCACTCACTCTTCATCCCTCAACATCCCTCATCACTCCTTTATTGACTCTCACCATCCCTTATCATATTTAATCACTCCCTCATCATCCCTCATCACTCCCTCATTAGCTCTCATAATCATTCATCATCCCTAATCACTCCCTCATTGGTTCTCACCATCTCTAATCACCACTTCATCATCCCTAATCACTCCCTCCTCATCCCTCATCATCTATAATCACTCCCTTATTGATCCTCACCATTCATTATCACTTATAATCACTCCCTCATCATCCATAATAAATATCTCATTCCCCCTCACCATCCCTCATGATGTAGAGTCCTATTTCATACTCTAATTGTCCAAGCTCTCTGCCAATATCCACCTAGATTTCACTTTGTCCTTTCTTTCTTGATCTATGTCTTTGGAACCTACATACATTTCAAATTCACATTTACATTTTATTCATTTCATTTATTATCCACCATTCTTTGGATGGTATCACTAAACTCTTCATTCTATATTCCTTATTCAATGCATTCAATCTCTCTTAGTTTGAGACTATCCCCCTCACTAGTCTTTATGATTTATAACAACTTGGATCAACTCTTGTCTCTAGTTCCTTAGGCTTTAATAGGGATATAAAAAACTTCCTTACACTCCTTTGAGTCCTATATAAATTCTTCTCAACCCTTTTTAACTTCTCAACATAATCCTCATATCATACACTACCTCTTACTCTGCCATATACTCTTCTTGTAGCCTTTTTTAGGGTTAATTTCCTTGGTATGGTCCTATATAGACTCAAATAATAAAATCAACCTCATTTATGGATACCCTATAATGTATCACATCTCTTCACAAATTTCCAAGCTTTGGTCCAACTATTTGATAATTTTTTTGGCTCTTTCTTCTCTCAGATTAGGTCTTTATGTTTCATTCTAACCTATCTACCACATTGTCCTCCCCCATCGATACTTATCCATACTTACACAACTTCAAAACACTATATCATATTTTTGAATGTTGTACTTTAAATTTTCACCAAATTTCATGAATTATTGATGTTTACAACTCCTAAAAACTTACATTGAAAGTAGAAACCCTAATATAGGGTTTGGATTGGTTTATAGACCTGAGAAGGGTGAAAATGAGATTTCAATCTTTCAAAGGAATTTTAAATGATTAAGACTATTATATTAGATTTAATTTGATCCTATGAACATTTTACAAGTGTTATATTTCCCTTTTTAATCTATAGTAGATTGACTTAACCAAATTTGAATGGACTGTGTACTTAGTGACATGTATGTAGTAATCTAAGAAGAGGTTATTTGTTTTAATTCATTGAAAAAAGGGTTATAAAAAAATTAAGGTTTAAAATTATATGCATAATGTTTACACAGTTTAAACAATCAATGCATTTCATCTATAACACTCTATTTGTCAATTTCTATGAGATACCACTTTGACTGTGTTAAGTTTCTTGATGACTACAAGACTGTGTTAGTTTTATTTTTGCTCATCCAAAAATATGAAAGCTACTTGAAAGACTATAATAATTCATGATAATAATATAATAAACTCACAAACATATATGTTTTAATGTTAACTCCAATATATGCATATACCTTCTCACGTAGATGTATACTCAAAACTTTTGCTGCTCAGAGAAAATAGGGTTGTGTTGTTCAACATAAAATGTCCTTAGCATAATAAAAATAGAAAATGTTTAAATAATATTACGTAATTTTTATGTCAAGTTACTAATTACTCATGCGTTCCAAAATCCCACCAAATAGAATCTCCTCTTCCACAAGACTCCGACTTTCACTCAGTTTTTAAGGCACAATTTGTAAAGTCACTAGGTATATAGTTTGTAATTTGGACATTAAAAATATTTTAAAATCAAATGATAAATTCTATAATAAATATCAAATAAAAGGTATTTTTAACTTACCAAGAACACCAATATCACAAAGAACTTGTTACTAATCATGTTTCACCATTGATCATGCAAACTTTTAACTATCTTTGCACATATTCAAGAAGATGCATGGCTAATTTACTTTCTTATCTGCAAATAATAAAAACTTGTCTTTATTCACTTGTTTAGGTTTCTTTACATTAATCCTTTTGAATCCTATCCCCTCAAACTCTCTTGACTCTAAATTTGAATACAAAACAAGACATGGACAAGACTCTTATTACCGAATAACCATCTTAATTGAATTCTAACTTCTTTTGTACGTTGAGAGTGTCCTCAAATAACTCAAATACTAACATATTTATCAAATATGAATTTAGGTATGTGTTATAACATCCTAAACTCCTCACTAAAGTCTAACCACACCAAATTCAATGTTGTACTTCTTGAAACAAGATTGAAGTCTCTATGAAAGTTCAAAAATTCAAATGAAAGATTTGGAAGGAAAGTCCAATACAAATCTAATTCAAAATTGACACAAAACTAGAAAATTAGAAAGACTCCTATAAACTTCTTATAACCTTGACCACCATCTAAAGACTCGAAACATGTAAAATAGATCACTATTTATATTGGGTAGTGATGCTCATGCATCACCTCATCATCCCTAATCACTAATTCATCATACCTCATAATCTCTAATCACTCATTCCTCATCCCTCATCACCCCTAATCACTCCTTAATTAATCTTCACCATCACTCATCATACCTAATCACTCCTTCATCCTCCCTAATCACTCCTTCATTGACCCTCACCATCCCTCATCATCCCTACTAACTCCCTCATCATGTGTACTCAATTCCTCCTCAACCCTCCTCATCCTTAATCACTCCATCCAATACCTTGATGGTGGTATTTTGTTGGAGTTTAACAATGTTATGAGCTACAATTGGAGAGTTTAGTGCTAGCATAAAATATAATACATAGTGATAAAAATGATGTGGAGGCAAATTTGAAACATAAATATTTAACACCTATGAAAAATATGGGCCTATTATAAATGATGTAATTGAATATTAAAAATCCACTAGAAAAGAGAAGCAATTAAAACCACCATAGCACCAAAAATGGGTAATAAATACATGAGTATCACCAAGCTATGTGATTTACTGAAACCAATCAATTGCTTTCCATATGAGGACATTTTATGATCTGAATAATTATATTGAAGGTCTTCTATTTTTATGTCTATTGATTGAGTCATCGTACCAGAGAGTTGAAAATAATTTTTAAATGATTAGAACAAGTAGTCCAAGATTGGAAAGTGGTGATTAATTCATAAGTTTAATATTCAATCCAATAAAGAGTGTCACACTATGAACTCTCTACTTGAAAATCTTGAGAAGTGGAAACAAGTTATCTAGCACTATAAAATGGTAAGTAGCTAATAGATTATGAACCCAATGATATGGTTGGTACCAAAAATATCTCTACTTCCACAACAAGAAATTATATGAATTAAAAATATTGTTTCATTAAAAAATGTAGATCAATGGTGATCCAATACACTTCATCATTTCCAATGGAAGTTGAAAGATTTTTTTTTTCCTAAAGCATATTTTAAAAAATTGAACTTGAAATTTATACATCATCCATAACCATACACTAGTGTATGCCTTGAGAAATGGATCACCTAATAGTGTCACTTGGTGTACAAAATCAAACTTTTAAAAGATGCAATCCTTTGTGACATCTCACCATTATAAGTGTGTGATGTTTTACATGTGTTCAATCATATATTTATGATTGATTCATAGTCTATGAAGTAAATACTTGAAATTTTTTGATTGATTATCATGATATGAAATACCAAATATCGTAGTTAGTGCATATGATTTTAATCATTAGTGCCAGGAAGTGCAAGAATCTTGTTAGTTCTAGTAAGAAGCATTCTCTTGATGGTAATAATTAAATGTAATAACATCCTTATGCGACCATATCATATTGTGGTTTATCCAAAAATAACAAAAAAAAAATAATTGAACCATAAACTAGATGAATACAAGGATATCTTTCAGTCACCTAAATAAGTTCATACATACTGTACACTAAATAATACTATTTTTTTGATCCCTTAACTACCTCCACCTCAAACCTTTTTATACAAAATATCATTTCTAGAGAATGAATAGATCAAGTGGTAGATCCATGAAATCATGGATAATGGACACATTATGCCCAAATCATTACCTTGCAGAAGCCTAATTATGTTTTTGTCAAAGTTGTGAATCAATTAAAAAAATCTTACCATGATTAAAGTGAAGAAATATTATCCTCATTTAACTATTAATGCTTTTTTATTCCATATCTATGGTGTACAAGTCTTTTTAAAAATTGATCTTAAGTTTGGGTATCATCATATTCATGTTAAAACTCTAGACATTTGGAATATAGTCTTAAAAACAAAGGAAGGATTGATTGACTAGTTAATTATGACTTTTATGTTAAATCATGTAATGAATTCATTAATTTCAAGATGTTGAATGGCATCCTTAGGCCCTTTACCTATGTAATATTTTTAATCTACCTTGATGACATCTTAATCTTTAGAAAACATGGGATGAACATCTACACCATGCTGAACTAGTGTTTCATAATTTGCAGAAACATATTTTTATGATAACATGAATAAATGTTCATTTTTCATGCAAGAGATAAAATATTTAGGACAAATTACACACACGAGGAGTGCATGTGTGAAGCTAACCAAGATTCAAGTCATACAAGAATGGGAAACACTAAATAACTTTGTATTTGATTCAAATCTTCTCAGAATTAGAGAATTATACAAGAGATTTTTGTTTAATTTTTATCTTTTGAACCAAACTACCAAAGTTGGAACCGAATAAAGTTTCATCTAGTTAGTTTAAAAACAAAGATAATTTTATGAACTAAAATTTAGAATCTATTTTGTGTTAGTACTTATGTTACTTGACTATAAATTTGGAAGATCATCTAATTCATTAAATAATAAAATTGACTATCATAAATGGGTATTGACAACACAAGTCCTAGAAAAGAGTTAATTTATATTATACTGGATTAAATAACATGATTAGAATCAAATATCTCTTTAGAGTATATACGTATGTTAGATGATGAGAGAGTGATTAAGGATGGTGAGGGATGGTGAAGGTCAATGATGGAGCGATGAGGAATAGTGAGGGATGGTGAGGGTCAATGAGGGAGTGATTAGTGATGATGAGGGATGAATAAATATTGATTAGGGATTATGAGGGATGAGAATGGAGTGATAAGGGATGATGAGAGATGGTGATAATCAATGAAGGAGTAATTAGGGATGACAAGACCAAGTCATTATAGATGATGAGAGACAATGAAGGTCAATGAGGGAGTGATTGGGGATGAGGAAGGATGAGGAGGGAGTGAATAAGGATGAGGAAGAGATTCGGTATGATGAGGGATTAGGAAAAGTGATTAGGGATGATGAAGGATGGGGAGGGAGTGATTAGGAATGATGAGCGATAATAAGGGTTAATGGAGGAGTGATTATGGATGATAAGGGAGTGATTAGAGATGACTAGGGATAGTGAGGGTCAATGAGGGAGTGATTAGGGACAATGAATAATGATGAGAGAGTGAATAGGGGCAATGAAAGATGAGTAATAAGTGATCAAGGATGAGGGAGGGTTGATGAACAAGTTAAATTAACATAAAGTGGTCGTTTAATGTGTGCAGGTTATCAATATGACCTACACTACCCTAATCACACCATTTTGGATCAAGTTCAAGTGAGTAGTTTTCAAACTTCAATTTTGACAAACCTAGGACTCCTATAAATGTAAAGAATTAATCTAAAAGGCACAAAAACCTAAAAAAATGACTATATGTTTACTAAAAATGGACATCAATTGCAAAATTTATGTCCTAAAATCCCTAGGTTTAATACCTAAACCATGAAAATGTCTAAGTACTGATCAAATTGGATTTTTAAAAACTATTTTCTACATCATAAGGTGTGTAGCTGTGAGACCAACTCTATTAGATGTTGAGTGACCTTAATTCATTATATTTACTAAAATAAATTTAAATTATAAGTTTATTTTCTTATACTTAACATTTAGAGTAGAAAATATAAGCTTCTGGCCAAATTTACCTTCACATACAACTCCCACATGATTCTGGAGATATTTTTTTATCTTATTACAAAATAATGCGTACACATTATGTAATGCATACACATTGTATAATATGTCATAGAATGCGTATGTGCTCTTTGAATTTAAATTCAAAACATTGATTTTATTTTTAAAACAACACTAACGCATACACATTATTATTTTTACAATAACGTGATCACCTTATACATTAACATAATCATATTATGGCTTGGTCATAACTGAGCCATAATATAAATAATGTGATCACATTAATTAAATAATGTGATCATGCTAGTTATTAATGTGATTGAATTACCTAAAATATCTACAAAATTGTCCCCCAATTCTGAACACTCACCCTAGAACCAACATATAGGTCCCAAGATTCATACCCTAGCATGATTAAAGTTTTTGTTTTGGTAAAGTGGATATTTGTAAAATGAAAGAGTGTAAATCAGTAGTTGGCTCATAATTGAAACCCATGAGTTTTGAAATTGTCTAAAATTTTATTCACAAGTGTTAAGAAACAATAGTTTGATATTTTTTATAGAGGTGACAATGGAAAATGAGGTTGTGTGCTTCTTCATACTATGTGGAAATGCATTGTGCCGAAAGGAAATGTGTTGTTTATACTTTTATTATAATAAAAGTATATTATAATCTAATGTAGTAATTATTATGAGATTATTTAAGATAAAATTATCTATTATAATAAATTTATAACAACAACAACAACAATAATAACTACATACTATTATAATATTGTCTAAAATCTATAGTTCTCTTAATCATTGTATAATGGATATTTATGTTGACATGTAACATATT
The DNA here is from genome assembly GCA_037957365.1 of Torreya grandis. Lineage (NCBI taxonomy): Eukaryota > Viridiplantae > Streptophyta > Pinopsida > Cupressales > Taxaceae > Torreya > Torreya grandis. The sequence continues at coordinate 1,868,186 of JARHVA010003584.1, forward strand.
TAACTTGTAAAGATATGTAGAATATTTTTCATAAATTTGACATAAAAAATGATAAAATTAACATAAAAAATGTATATGTGAATAGATGGCACATCACACATCAAGTCACATTCTTCACCATGTAGACACCTAAATCTGGGCACCAATAACCTCCAATCAAGGTTTTGACCAATTTCCACCAAACTGGACAATTTGGCCTAAAACCTCTAAAACACACTAATTGATGTGAAACTGACATATTCAAGTGCTAATTTTGGCTATAGTATCATTAAATAGGGAAATGCAGTTTATGGGCCAGCTAACTTTGATCACATCATTCTGAGTCAAAATGATAATTTTGCACCTGGGTGCTCTGGACTACTCTTTCCTATCAAATATCTTGCACAAGACACATTCCTTTATTATTTGTTATTGATAACATCCAAAATGGGATAATGGATCCAACGCATCTACTATCGCATTCTAATTCCAATACAGTCAAATTTTAGACCAATAACAAGGCATTCAGATCAATTTGAGTAATTTGTGCACAAAGTGCTTAATCATGCTTAAGAACTAATTAAACCAAATCAGAGCCTAATTAATAATTCCATGGAAAATTGTTGAATACTTATTTTTGGAAATGAATATTGAATATCTGCATCATCATGTGACATCATTTCTTGGGAAGACATCCCTAGGCCATAATACGAAAAATATCAGGATTCATGCCTCTCATGCCCAATCAATGCCCTCCATGCCTCTTAATTGTTCCTCTATCTCAAATATTGTTGAGCCTATTTATGAATTTAAATTAAAAAATTGGATTAATCCTTAGCCACACATCTTAATCTTGAGATGGATGGTTCAAGTTGATTCTACCCATTTGCAAAAATTTATAAATAGGATGCCTTGCTACATGAATTTTAGGCTATTTTGGTGCAAAGTTATTATGCTCAAATATCTTCAAAAAAGTCTTGATAATGAAAAGTCATAATGCAAAAATGATTCCAAAAGCTATTGTAATTAGTGTTACCATGGCAAATTGATTCCAAGCAAAGCCAAGCCAAGCCAAAGCCAAAGGTGCCAAGGAGAGATGGAGGTAGCTGAGCTTCCATTGATGGAGACTTCATGAGCACAAGTTGAGTAAGCTATTACAAAAGCATTTGGAGCATCCAAGGAAGGTGAATGATTCTTGTTTTTCCTTACTTTTTAGTTGTGTTTGTCATTTATTTTTTGTTATTAAGCTCACCCTAGTAACTAGGCATGAAGGTGTTAGTTTAGTGTGTTTTTTTGTCAATTTGTTTTGTTCATTTTGTCACTAACACAATACTAATATCCTATTCTTAGTCAAATTCCTAGTTCACATAATGTCATGCCCGATGGGACCAAATATTTTCAGAAAATTGATTACAATGCTTCCTCAAATAACTCACTAACTTTTGTTATGAAAAATCTTGGAGTGGCAGACTAAAATGAGTAAAAATATCAAGAAAAACATGTTTTTCTATAAGTGGTGGATTTGAATGGACACAATCATGGGATTGTCCTACAACTCATGGTATTGTCATTGTCATTCAGACTCATGGTATTGTGTATGCCATTTTTATTTTGGAACTAACTTTGTGTTTTTGTGCAGGGTTAATATTACCGCTACTTTAGAAGTCGCGCGATTGCTTTGCAACTCATGGTATTGTCATTCAGACTCATGGTATTGTGTATGTCATTTTTATTTTGGAACTAACTTTGTGTTTTTGTGCAGGGTTAATATTACCGCTACTTTAGAAGTCGCGCGATTGCTTTGCAACTCATGGGGTTGCTTAACTGAGTCATGATATTATCTAACTATTAGTAGCTAAGAGACAATACTATAACTCATGAAGTGGTGGGATTATCCTTCTACTAGTGGGATTATCAAACCAAGTCATGATATTGTCACCAAACTACCTACGGTTTACAATACCATGACTTTTAAAGTTACGAGATTGTCCTGCAAGTAGAAACATTATCATTCAGAGTCATGGTATTTTGACTAAACAGTTAGTTAAAATATTGCAACTCTTAAAGTTGTGGGATTGTCCTAAAAATGGTGGGATTTCTCTGTCAAGTAGCGGTATTACACCACTATGTCAACCTGAGATCTCATTTTACTAAGTTAATTATTTCATCTTTAAAAATGCTTCAAAGCTAAACCACATGCTAACATTTTTCTTGCAGGACCAACTTGGAAAATTGCTAAAACATTTATCTTTTGTATGTTGTCCAATCTTGTCTAGCTTGTTTGGTCAAATCATATTTTTCAAAGTTGAGTTTTCAATTAACCTTGTTAAGTTTGGATCCAACATTGATTAATTTATATTTAAGACTTAATTCATGGGATTGATACATAGATCTTTCTATTTTAGGTTGCATAACTTCAGTTAATCGATTACCCAAAATTGAAAACTATTGATGGTTTGTTTGTTCAATGCATATCCTCATCATCGTTTGTACCTTTATTTGGGAGAACATAGTCTTTTTCAAATGCCTTTTAACTTTTGCCAACTGATCATGTTTATGTTTGATTCTCTGTGCTAGGTCTATGCCAAATATGTTTCCAAATTTTTTAGATTAAATCAAATCACATCATGCCTTTGTTTCAAGCCTAGATTTTGACATAGTTTGGCCAAAGGTCTTAGCATGCCTATTTGTTTGAGCCTAGATTTTGACTCCACATTTGGACAAAAGACCTAGCAACTCAACTTTTCCTTTTCCTAGTTTTGACCTTGTTTGGAACACTTTGACCTAGACCTTTGACATACTAGTTTTTATTCAGATGCTTGACCTTTTGTGTATATGATATTTGATGTTAGACTGTTTTATGTCAAGTTTTAGCACCAAACATTTTGGAGATATAGCTCCACCTTCCGACCACATTGGAGATACAACTCCACCCTTTCAACCAAGTTAGACCAAGTTTGAACCATTTATCCTTTAGACATAGTTTTTTAGAGTTTGTAGAACTCTAAGCCCTTTTTTTTTAGAGATTCATCATTTATGCAGATATGTCTAGCTACACATATGGTGGAGTCATGTATAATCTAACTTATGATAGAATGGCCACACAAAAAGACTTTTATGGCTTTAATAAAGACCCCAGTGATGCTAATATGGTTTGTGAGATAGATTTCTATCCACCTCATAATAATCATTCGTGGGAAAAAAGTCATGGAATAAATTACGATCCAACTCAAGACCTTGATTGGTATAAAGAGGCTTATGAGGAGGAGTTTGAAGACCAAACTATAGACAATATTGTTTGGGATACGGATCAATACCCTCTTTACAATAATTAGTACACAAAACATAGTCAAGAACCAGCTTATGATCCAACTCAAGATTAGGATGATATGGTTTATTAGGAGGACTTGGATGCTTTGGCTTGTGCAAGCAGTCAAGCTCTATAATGTCCTTTTGTTATCCAATCATCGGCTACCCCTAACCCTCCTTTAGATTATATGATCTATCAAGCTCTGTAATATCCAAGGAATACCATTACCATACCAAGACCTCATCCTTTAGATTATGCAATCAATCAAGCTCAATGACACTCCTTCATCATTATAAGACCCAGTCCTTTGGTTTGTGCAAACAATCAAGCCCCATAATGCCCTATCATTACCATTTTAGGACTTCATCCTTTGGTTCATGCAAGAAATCATGCTCCCCAATGCCCTACCATTACTCAACCACAAGCCATTCCTCATCTAGAACTAATCCTATCTAAACCTAAACTAATCCAATCCTTAGAAGACTAATATGTGTTCAAAACTAGTATTTTCTAACTCATTGGAAACCAAGGCCAAGAGAACCAACCAATCCAAGATGTTTCTATTGAATCAACCATTTGTGATAAGTCAACCTATGATGAATCACCTATTGATCCTATACCAGTTGTTGAGGAGTCTCACTCTAATGAGCTAGTCTTTACTAAGTCACTTCTTGATGATTATAACTACCTTTGGGAAAATAATTACATCAACCATGTGCCTATTTTTCAAGAACCTCATATTGACAAGACAGTCTTTAAGGAGTTGGCTCTTAACCTTTTTCCCATCCTAGAGGAGTCCCACTCTGACAAACCAATTTTTTTAGAGCCCATTATGCCATCACAGGCTGTTACTTGTCAAAAACCAAATATTTAACAAGACATCATTGTAACAGAGTACCCATCAGATGAAGAATCAGAGTTAGAGTCAGGTTCTATTTTTGAACTGACATCAGATTTACCATCAAATTTTGAATCAACATCAGTCTCAACATCAATTTTAGAGTCCCTTGAGTTAGAATCAAATTTAGAAGAAGAATATGTTCATGGCTATTAAAACATTGGTTATGCATGCCTTTTAAATCAATTTGAATACATTTATGATCTTTTTACAATTTTTGAGGATGATTACTTTAGCTTCGACATAAGTTATTCTAGTATCTTCTAAAAATATTGTGCAATCTCTTCCCATTCCATTATCATTCCACAGGCCATTACCATCAACCAAAATATCCATATTATTGACATTCCACCTCCCATAAGTGTCGATTGGGATCGATAGAATCACACTTTATTGAACTACATCCATGGTGACATAGCAGTTGAAGAAGAGCAAGGAGACCAAGACCACATTCATATATCAAAAGAACACTCTCTTAGTGAAACCTTTTTGGAGGCACTAGGGGATAAGCAAAGTTTAAACTTAGCATCTTCTAGTGAAACTTTTTTAGAAGTGATGGAAGAAAATCTAAGTCAAAATCCAATGTTCATTATTGAAACCTTCTCGAAGGCACTACAGGACAATCAAGATAAATTTATTAGTGAAAACCTCTTTGAGGCACCAATAGCTGATCACAAAAGTTCTTCACTATTGGATGAAGACAAAATAAAAGATCAAATCAAAATAGCTTCCTATCTATAGTCTAATCAGATGGTAGCTAGTCTTAAGCCCAAACAAAAATATATATGATGCTCCTATCGAGAGAACACATCTTTGGCCCTGCCACAACCAAGGTTATGTTAAACCTGACATCAACAACATTACATGTGACTGTAAGTCTTGATCTTTATTTGTTTCCCCACCACTACACATGTCATTATCCTCCATCATTCCATTTCACAAACAAACCTGTCATCCCATTTTTATCCCTATCTACCATCCATGGCTGTACTTTCCTTTATAGAGGCTACAAAGGTACCTTATATCGATGCTTGAAGAAATTAGAATCAATAACAAATAAAAATCACAAAAGTATTCTTGACAACCAAATCTATAGACAGGTCTTGACAAAGCAACTATTCATATGAGGTGTGGGCTACAAATTAACATGATCAGGTATTCTATTTATATCATTTATTAATTAGGATTTGCATCTCTCCATCAGTAGGAACACCAAAATCAAAAAACACACCTAGGCCAAAAACATGTACCATACCATTTCATTACCATGCCATTGACCATTTCTACATATCCTTTTGTCATTATCGCGTATACTTCCATTTACCCCATCACTTGGGGGCAACCATCTTACCATTTTATCCAATATATCAAAAACCATCATTATCCTAAGCAAAACCATACCATCTTATCATTATAGTCCTATTTGGACCAAAGCCTATTTTTAGTCATCTTACCCAATCCTATTTTTGATCTTGGTTCCTTTGGTTCTTCCCACACTTTTTATGAGAGGATTCTGATCAAGTTTCAACAATCAATAAAATCTATGTTTATAATGAATGTCTATGAAAGTAGTGTGACAGTTGATCTGGCAAGATATCTTTCATCTTCTATCAAGTTTGTTTATGTAACCCTGATTATAACTACCTATGGGAAAATTAGTGTCTCACCAATCTTGCTAGTAATTATAACCTCCTATGGGAAAATTAGTATCATTAAACTATGCCATTGTATCCTAGTTATAACTACCTATGGGTAAAATAGGGGTAATACTTGTTTACCATGCATTTCCACATCACCTTACTATTGCTATTTTCATTTGACTAGCCATTTGCTAGATTTGAGAACTTGTTGGGACCTGGTTGGTTTTTCCTCACCTTTTGTGTGGATAGAACTATTGTGACTTGAGGTCATTTTGGGACTATGTAGGTCATGCTCAATTCATGATGAGGTCACCTCAGTTCTCCCCCTTTCCAAACGTTCTCACCATTTTTTGAGTAGGTATCTTGTCATTCTCTAATGAGTTAAGATACCTCAATATCCAAAAAAATTCATAAAGATTTCAAAAATCCAAAAACATTTATCCTATCTAAACTTATTCAATTATACTTGATCCACCTTATTGGGGCATGGTCATTATTAGTATGCTTTATTTTAATTTTGTTTTTAGGCTTTCTATTTGTTTGTTTATTTCAATTTGTTTATTTTTCTATTTATTTATTTATTTGTTCGTTTGCTTGCCAATTTTTTTGCTCAACATGGTTGCCTTGACTCGGTCTATATGTATGTATTGGGTGATTCCTTGCTCACATTATTCTTGAGTCTATCTATATTCATACGCCAACATTATCATAATGGATTTTATCATTGGTGCATTATTTTTGAGTGTTTATTGGATCTGGAGTCCGTCATTATGCATATTTTAGGATAATCTTCATGGTGTTCTATCATAAAGCCTACCATCACATTCTACAACAAAAATAAGCTTCAAGAAGGTCTATAATCAATGGAGCCACAAAATTTTCTCCTTCGCACATGCATAAATCCTCGCACCCACCTTGATGAAATCAACCCATTGACCATTCAAGTTGTATCATTGCTAATTAGGATGAGCATGTCCTTGTTGGTAGGTACAACTGAACCATTCACATTAATTGATCTTATTCATCTATTTAATCACTTTTACCCACTCATATTTAATCTATATTCCAAGTTATATCCTTGAGTTATGTTTGCTAATTAGCCCTAACTGGGGCACAATCATCTTTAGCCAATCTAGGTCTTCTTAATGATTATAACCGCTTATGGGAAAATCATTATTTTGAATTTTAATCCTGATTATAACCACCTTTGGGTAAATCAATATCCTTTTTACATCAATGCATGCAAGCATTTTCTCATTTGGATTAATCTCAACCACAGTTTAATTTCACCTTTCTTCTTGTTTTTTTTGAGGGACCATCCATCAACAAATGTGATGGCCACTCCCTCGAGGGGGCATCATCATAAGCTTCCCAAAACTATTTGGAGCTTTGTTCTTCAATCATCATCTTATTTTTGGCATACAGGTCATCTCTCATTATTTGAGAAGATATTGATTTGCCTATGGTTTGCAACATTTTCTAAAACATGGGCAAACTATAGACACCTAAATCTAGCCACCAATAACCTCCAATTAATATTTTGACCAATTTCCACCAAAGTAGACAATTTGGCCTAAAAACACTAAAACATGCTAAATGATGTGAAACTAACATATTCAAGTGCTGATTTTGGCTAAAAATGGGCCAATGTAATTTATGGCCCAACTAACTTTGTTCAGATCATTCTGAGTCAAAATGCCAATTTTGCACCTGGGTGCTCTAGATTGCTCTTTCCTATCAAATCTCTTGCACAAGACACATGCCTTTATTATTTTTTGTTGGTAAAATCCTAAATGGGATAAAATATCCAACACATCTTAAATTTCATTCTAATTCTAATCCAGTCAAATTTTGGACCAATAACAAGGCATTCTGATCAATTTGAGTAATTTGTGTAAAAAGTGCTTAATCATGCTTAAGAGCTAATTAAACCAAATTAGAGCCTAATTAAACCAAATTAGAGCCTAATTAAGAATTCCATGGAAAATTATTGAATACTTATTTTTGGAAATGAATATTGAATATCTGTATCATCAAGTGACCTCATTTCTTGGGAAGACATCCCTAGGCCATAAATGCCACAAATATCAGGATTCATGCCTCCCATGCCTCATCAATGCCCTCCATGCCTCTTAATTTTTCCTCTATCCTAAATATTGACGATCTTATTTGTGAATTTAAATTGCAAAATTGGATTAATCCTTAGCCACACATCTCAATCCTGAGATGGATGGTTCAGGTTGATTCTACCCATTTGTAAAAATCTATAAATTGGAAGACTTACCACATGAATTTTAAGCCATTTTGGTGCAAAGTTATTATGCTTAAATATCTTCAAAACATTCTTGATAATGCAAATTTATAATGCACAAATGATTCCAAAAGCTATTGCAATAGTGTTACCATGGAAAATTGATTCCAAGCCAAGCCAAGCCAAAGCCAAAGGTGCTAAGGAGAGATGGAGGTAGCCAATCTTCCATTGATGCAGACTTCATGAACACAAGCTGAGCAAGCCACTACAAAAGCATTTAGAGCATCCAAGAAAGGTGAAGGATTCTTATTTTTCCTTACTTTTTAGTTGTGTTTGTCATTTGTTTTTTGTTATTAAGCTCACCCGAGTAACTAGGCATGAAGGTGTTAGCTTAGTGCATTTTTTTTCAATTTGTTTTGTTCATTTTATCACTAACACAATATTAATCTCCTCTTCTTAGTCAAATTCCTAGTTCATACACCAAAGGTGCTCAGTTACAAGTACAAGTTTATGATCTCTAATCCTAAGTGTGGCATCAATTTCAAGAGGACACAAACAAAAGACATAAAAAACTACTCAAATATATAGATGAACAATAATTTATTCAAAATCATTCTCAAACTAACTAACAAAAAACATTATTAACATATAACATGAAATAATAAATGGAAAAAGATGGACATTATGTTGATCTTGTCTTTTTCTAAGAAAGGGATTGGTAATAGTTTCCTAAGCCAAATTGAAATACATGTGATATTCAAGATAACATTACATAAATGGATTTCTATATTTAATGTCAATCTAAAAATTGAAATAAAATGTATTTTTAATGTATCTTGCTCTTCTCCTATTCTATGAATAATATTTTTGCCAAATGTCTTAGAAGGACCTAAGAATATTCAAATCCTCATTATAAAACATTATATCTGCTTTGGCATAATTTTCATGTTTTCAGAGAGCAATACCATATGCATGAAATAATATGGTCATATAGGTCCAACTTATTTAAGGAAACTAATTGAAGTATCAATGAACTTATGTAGCATGTTATTTGAGGCTTGATCCTTTCCCTCACAAGCAAACAAAATATTGATGTGAAGCAAGAGATATTTCCTTGGATTAAGTGCTTATAGAGACAACAAAAATATACATTAGCATTCTTATGTCATTTTAGACAATCAAACTTGTATGGAAAAAGTGGGCATTCCCAAACCATAGTGAAGTTTGATAAGTAATGAGACAAATAATATATAAATAAACTACCTTAATCCATCTCACATTCAGGAATTCAAATTCATATGACTCCCTATAACCATAGATATATCAAAATGACTAAGAAAATTCATCTAAATGTACACATATCTACCGTCAAATGCACACAGAAAACATTTTAGTTCTATCTACCATACACACTGTCGCATCTTCTATGTTGGAATTTTTGTTTTTCCCTAGATGAAAGAGCTCACCAAAAGTACCTTTGTTGATACCCTTATCCAAATTTCCATGGTGATATAAATATTTTTCAATTGTGTGAAGTATTCATGACTACCATTTTGTATTGGGATTGATTATGTTCCTGGAATGGCCTCGGCTAGGTGAAAAACCTATAGTAACAAAATGTAGAAATACAATAAATTCAATATTTAAGTAAAATTATATTTCATATAATAATGAGTTTTATCCAAATTCCATTACCTCCATAAAATATACAATATCATATGATAAAATGAGAACATCGAGGATGGAAAACATGTGCAAAGCCTTTGGCGCAATATAATGGTCCAATGGCACAATGAAACCTAGTTTAAAAATTGGGTAGAAGTTGTTCATAGGGAACAAGTTTACATCCTATGAGTTGAAATAATGATACTTTTCTAATAATTTTAGTTAAGGCACAAAAACCTAAATAATCATAAACACTATCTCGATAAAACTCATGAACTGATTATAGACACTAAAAAATTGCATACTTACAATTTTTGATGACTAAATGCTTTAGGAACCCCTAAAGACCCCCTAAATCTTCTTAACCCTTAACCAAACCTTCTTAACCTAGCCAAATCACTATTCTCCTATTCAAAAATACTATTTTAAAGTACTACTCACTATCACTATTCATTGTGGGACCCATTATCACTATTCATGATGACATGGCAAGTGACATGTCTTAGAAGTGAGGTGGATTGATGTGGGACATCATACCCCACCTGTGACCCTTTTCCAAGGTGCTTAATGACCTCATTTAAGCATCACAAGGTCTCCCATTGAAATATGATATTTTTACCCTTAAGGGGCCATCATTCAACATGTATTTTGCATTCATACATGAAATTGGCATTCAAAATTAGATACCTACCTCTTTAGTGCTTTGGGAAAGATAAAGGGCACCCATTTTTGACTTTTTAACCCAAATGGAAATCCCCACCAACCTCATCTTTGACTCATTCATGCACCACATGGAAAATGATGCCACATTTTGTATTCCATCTCTTTAAGTGATTGGATCAAGATTAGAAAGGGTGGTGAAAATTCTTTAGCCTCATTTAGACCCATGTGCATGATTCTCAATCAAAATTGGACTCATGTTCAAGGTGGGAGACTCACCAACCCAAATGAAAATCCAAAATAACCTCATATTTGAATCATTCATGTACCACATGGGAAATGACACCATACTTCTACTATTCCCTCTTTTAGCATGGTTCTTGAAAACATATCCTATAATACCCCCCTCTCCTTCACCCGAGGTTAGTTGGAAGTTAGTCTTTGGTTATTAACATATTGCTACAGGTATTTTAAGGAAGTCATCATTTTAGAAGTCATTCGCATCTTGGAGGAAAATAATTCAAAGCAATGAAGCTCTATCGAAATTACCTCAAGACATATTCAACAACATCATCAACAACAACATTTTTCTTCAAGCTTGGAAGGTAACATTTGATTTTATTCATTCCATTTTATTTTATCATCCCCTTGAATTTTTAATCTCTTCATCTCCACTTATCCATTTTCTCCCTTTTAAATTTCATTATCTCAATCCATTTTCTCCCTTTCCATCTTTTATTCATTCACACCTTCGCCACTTTTACCCTCCTTATCCTCTTCCCCTTTTGCCATCTTAACTACTTACCTTCTTACCTCATCAACCATTCACCCACTTATCCCATTTGAATTTTTACCTTTTTATTAGCTTAGCCATTTATCAACCAACCAAACCAACTTTCTTTAATCATTTTTTAAATTTATAAACCAAAACCACAACCTTACTCTGACTAATTTTCAGCATTAGTTGCTCTATTTAGTCATTGTTTTAAAAGCACTTAACTTTATTGTCTTAATTTAGTTATTTTTTATTATTTACTTGTTTTAAGTTTTAGTTATTTGATATTTTAAATGCAAGTATATTTATTTTTTATTCACAAACTTAAGTGTTAAAATTAGGTGGATTGACAGCCTCCTAGAAAGCTTTCACTTCTAGGATCTAGCTCATGCTAGGCAATCCACCCAACTACTTGTCTAACCAACAAGTTTTGTGGTAGCGATTTCTTATTGCAGGTAATTCTTCCCTATCCAAAGAGGAGTTCTCACAAAGTTTGGATTAAATGTGTGCATATTTAATAGGTATTCTTCTGCATACCCTTCTTAACTAGTTTCTTCTTTTCACACTTAAGAAAAAGTTAAAATTAGATAAACATTTTGGCATGCTCGGTGGGACCCTTGAGTTTTTTTTTTGAGTTCATAGATGTTTTAGGAAATTTAGTTGCATTAGTAAAATTTCATTTAGGTGCACATTTCATTTCTATAATTTTAACATTCATTTTTTCCTTCTAAAAACGTAAGTTTTAGTCTCTTTTTCTTTCTAAAATCAGAAAATTAAAAAAAGAAAAGAAAAAGAAAATTATCATTTTTTTTCTTGCATTTATAAAATAAAAAAAGAGAATTCATCCTAGGATTAGGATTGCATTTTCATGTTGCATTTGGGAACATTTTAGTTAAAAAAAAATAAAAAATAAAAAATAAAAAAGAAATCAAAGAATTTTCTTTTGGTTAAAATTAACTACATCCATTGTTTGCTTGTGTTGGTTAGCTCACATAGTTTAATTAATCAAGAACATTAACCATAACATCACAAATGTTACAAAAAGCAAACCACTTGCATAACTAAGCATTAAACACATTTGAGACAAGGTCTGACTAGGATTTCACCACCTAACAGATTACCTTACCCCCTCCCAACTATCGTACTTGGATTTGATCACCAAGAGGATAACAAACTTAGTTATCTAGTTGAGTATAAGCTTTAAAAATTGGTATATATTAGATAAGTGCCTGTACTTGCTATGGGATTGTGAAGTGAGGGGATCAAGTCCCAAGTACCAAGCTATGTACTAAAATCCAATACTGACTTCTTGAGCACCTAAACACAACTCGAAACCAAACATAGACTACCTTGTTTAGGACCTATTCTACAAACCATATTTCTTATTCATAATTTCTAAGGCATAATCCAAAAGAGAGATAATTAAAACTCTAAGATTTAATGTATCTTAGTGTATGCTTTGATTTCCTTGAATATTTTCTTTTTCTTACTTCTTGTTTGATGTGTGAGCTTCATTTCTCTCCATTCTTCACATAGTCTTTACTAGACTACAAATTGAAGAATCAAACCAAACAAGAACCTATTTTCCAATACCTCATCTTCACTACTTTATTCAACAGAGAGCTTTCCTATTTTCTCTCCTGGAGATCCTAACTTTTCTAGGATCTTAGAGAACAATCCTTTCACCTTAAAGTGGTACCTTGCATCGCAAGCCACTTATGCTCCTTTCTTTACCAACAACAAATCCAATCATGCCTACAACTAGCCCAACCTTGTCTATAACCAGCCCAACCGTATCTACAATCAATCTAACCTTACCTATAACTCATCAAACTCCAACTTCAACCAACCCATAAAGTATCAACCTTCACTCGAACTACCATATGAGTTTATTGCAGTGATAACAAATTAGATGGATAGATTAGAGTCAAAACATAGGCCATCTATTTCTGGTATTTATGATCAATCAAACCTCACTTACAACCAACCAATGGCCTATCATCATGCATTTAATTATTATCATGTCCAACCAATAACCTTCAACACCTCACTTACAACCAACCAATAACCTATCAACATCTATTGTCTCAATCACCCCAACCTTGTCAAAGATTAGGCCATATCCCCCAACCATCATATCAAGCTCAACCCACCTTGTTAACCCAATCAATTTCATCACCCTTAACTAATCAACCAACCTATTAACCCAAATAACTTGTTAAACTATCAAACCAACTATCCTCTTCAATCCCACCAAATAATAGGTATTCTTCTACACACCCTTCTTAACTAGTTTCTTCTTTTCAAACTTAAGAAAAATAAAAAATTAGACAAAAATATTTTGGCACATCTGGTGGGACTTCAATGTTAGAGACCTCACCCTAAAGGAAAACCAACATGTGACCAAAATGGAGGAAAGTTAAAAAGGAAAATTTGATTTCAATTATATTGGACCCTACACATTACCCATAAGTATGGATCATGATCTTATTATTTGTCCTCTCACGAAGGCAAACCAAAACCTGAGCCTCTCAATGATTCGCATCTGCATCCATTTTTATATTAAAAAGGATCAAGCTCATTATTTTTGTCTAACTTAAACTCATCCCTTGATTATGAGATTTTAACCTTCACCCATCTTTCTCCTCTCCTTTTGAGAACAATTGATTACAACATAAAACCATGTGATTAACCATCATAGTCATAGCCTAATTATAAATGTGGGTACCACGGCTCTACCCATAGCATGGTTATCATGGACACTTTTCATCTCTAACAAGATAGAATCCCATGGTCATTATCTCTCAAAAACAATACCTTTTCATATCATTAACCTTCTTTTTTTAAAATTTTGCCCTTATAAAGGTAAACCTCTGAACCTAATTAGACTTGTCCATGTCTAAAAACATTGCATGCAAAAATAATTTGGATATAAAAATACTACTTGGGTCGATATCTTAAGCATTAAAAACTACTCCCTCGAAGGACAACTACCCAAAAACAAAATAAAAATTACTAATTTAAGGTAGACTACTCCCTTGAAGGATAGTTATCAAGAACATTAAACAAAGCCAATAAGCTTAGACCACTCCCTCGAAGGATGGCTAAGTTAACTTTGTCAAAAGTAGAGCAATTTCTTGGAAGCTTCTTGCATCGATCATCTTCCCATATACAACAATAAAGCAAAATACCCACTATCACAACAAATTCTGAAGCCACAATCAGCTCTCAAGTAGCATAATAAGTTGGAAGCTGCAATCGACTTTCACATCTAGACTTCTCACATTGATAAATCTACATCTAGCATATGACATGGAATTGTCTATTAACATTCTTAGGTCACCTATAGAAGGGGAAACATTAATCACATGAGGTTATCATACATATCACCCATTATCCTTCATACCACCTATCACCCATCTTCCCTTCAAAATATCTATAAATAAAGGGATTTAGAGCTTACTTGACACCCTGTGATCAAGAAAACTTTTTTTTATCAAATCAAGACTTCTCATGAATAGAATTTGAAGGGCTTATATTCATTAATCTAACCCCACTTCGGGTCTATTTTAAGTCTTTATCAAAAATAAAGCATCGTGCCCTATTCTTAATGTGCTTGGTTGATGTTTTCATCACAACTTTTACCATCCAATGTTACAACAAAAATAATCATTATTTTTGCATTAAGAAAGATTAAAACAACCATAACCATACCAATCATAACCATAACCATAACATTCATAAGTATCCACACAAACTTAAGCATGATAGCATTTGACCAGTAACATCCAACACATTTTGTACATAACCAACTATGTAATATTTTATTTAGGGTGAGAAGAGTTGCACAACACATACAAAGTTATCAAACTATCCATGCTTCACTTAAGGCCCCTACATATATTATTTTCCTACCTAAGTACTAGGATGATTATCTAGTGACTCTAGATTTATGTTCTGCCATCCTTTTACTTGATTTCTCCCTAAACTAGCATCTATAACATTCCCTTTATTAGTGGTTGCTAAAGGGTGTACTCTATTCTCCTCTTCATCATTCTTCCCCATAAGGGGAGAATCATATTCCACTTTGTGTCTTTCACCCTGCTTGCCTGTCACAATCATTGCATCCTTTTGCTCTAGTTGTTCTACTTGCATAGGTACCACCAATTGTTCCCTTAATGCACATCCCCTTAGATAGCGAGGGTTCCCTCCATAGATAGGTTGATGGTCATGTTATCTATCCCTACATCTTGCTTAGTGAAATTATCACCTTCTTCATTTCTATAGAGGTAAGAGTTTAGGCTCAATCTTAGCTGTGGGTGCCTTTCCTCTTGTTGTTGATCTAGCAATACTTCCATTATCACCATTACATGCTACAGTATCTAGTAGATCCACACATTTACCATATTGATTATTTCAGGTTATGAGAGTTGTTGATTATCTCCACCATTGTTCCCATTATTTTCCATCTTCAACCTTGTGTAGTTTTTTGCATTCTCTATAACCTACAAAAATAAATAACTCAATTATAAACATTCATCCTTATCATGATTCTTTAAATATAATACTTAACCATTCTTCCTCACCAACATGATTCTTCATTCCATTGATGGGGAAGGTCATATGATGTCATTGATTCCCTTAAATAGTCTTCTCACTTGAAATAGTCATGTCTACTTACCTTTTCATATGGACACATCATCCTCGATCTGATTGGTCATCTAGATAAAGCCATTATACACCATCATGATATATTTTTGTTTCCCTTATCATCCGATCCACATCTGATGTCTTTCCTTGATTTGTCATAATGCAATCCTTGTGGGCCTAGTGGTTGTTTGTGTCATTTTCACCTTTAGCCTAGTTAACATAAATTGGCTTCCAATCACGAACCGTTGTAATGATCACACCTTTAAAACTCCCACTATTGTTGGTGGTGGTAACTCCAAAATGCTTGCCATTGAAGCCCCCATATCTGATCCAACTATATAACCAATATACTAGACCATGTAGCTCCCTTCTACTAGGGTATCTTCTACATAAAACCCTAAGTCATTAGTTCCAAGGAATTGGGACAAAGGATGCAGACATGGACAAATTTTACCCAATGTGGCTATGTAGCTCTTGATATAGGCACAGTCCACCCTCTATCACTCACCATGCTACTATGTTTTTACCATGAGGAATCTACTATACCTTCAAAGAAAATCTTTATAGGTCGTCACTTCGCTACTACCCATAAAATTCAGGTCGTAGTGATGATGAACTTTTTCCAAACTGACTATGCACACCCTGATAGAAAACCCTCTTCTAAAACTTGACTTGTAATGATAATTGCAATCACTATGCTTATACCTTCACACAATTTTAGAAGGTGCAACCTCCTTACAAAGGCACCATTTTTTTGGATTAGCTCCATTGATGGTCATTTTTGGAGCTTAACATTGTGTTCCCTTCTAATTTATCCTACCTTTCTCATCTGTGTCTCTCCTCTTATTAAATGTAGGATCATTATGGTAACTATTCACCAATCTACACCATGCACTTTCACCATCACCTTCACCAAAACCCAAAACCTCTATTTTACAAAACCTTCTCCATTAGCCTAAACTAACCCATGCCATCCATCAAATTGGGGCAACCAATTTGATCACCATTTTCCAACCCTAGTTGAACTACATTGGCCTAATGTTCATCGGCTATGTAGGTGTTGATTGAATTCTAAGGGTAGTTCAGCCACTAACAACTAATTACCCTCCCCTTTTCCTTCTCATTAACTTTTGTTGCTAACGATGCCCTCTTTCCCAGGGCATCTTAATTAGGGAAGCTTTGTATCTTTCCTAGCATCCTTGTATTTTAACATCACCTAATACTTCTTCTTTATTTTTACCTAATTATTGGGAGAACTATAATGGCTAGAGGTCTTTAGGACTATGTAGGAAATGCTCAATTATTGACATCAAATCAACCACATCCTTTACTTTATTTGACCTTCTCACCTAACATATTTTCCTTAACCCCTCCACCTATCACCTCACCACCTCCCTCCCTTCAACTTATCAATCTCTTTTAACCATTTTCCCAGCCTATTAATCTATTTTAACACAAGGATTCATAGCCTTCCTCATTGGCCCCTCTTATCTCCCATAAAGCCACCACCTACTCTGCTTCATTGGGCCCACTGACACCTTTCCTTGTGCATACTTTGTGGCTTGATTCCACACCCACTTTTTGCATTTTTTGCCTCTCTCTCCCCTTTTTACCAACCTTTCCCCTATCTCCTTTGTCTTCTTTTTCCATCCTCATCATTTCCCTTTGTCCTTGGCAATTTGTCACACCTTCTTCATCACTCTTGTTTCCTTACCAATTCCACATCATACTATGCATCTTGCAATATTTCTATTTCTTTTATTGCTGTACTTTTTCTTTACATGTACCACCATTCTCTATCATTTCACCACTCTTCCCACCATATCTCCATTTTTTATATTTTTTCCATCCTTTCATCCTTTTTGTCTTCTTGTTTTCCTCCACAACTAGTTTCTCCCTAGGTATTTATCCTTTGGGAAGCCTTCTATAATTGGCCCTTTTCTTCTTCTCAATTCTTGCCTTTTGCCTTTCGCATTACCCTTTTCCTCTTTCCATCTTGGTACTCATCTTTTACATCTATGTGAGTATCCTTGATTTGTATCCCTACTGCAATTCTTCCTTTTTATTCTTATCATACCCGATCTTCATCTCATTCCCTTTCATTATTTTCCACCATCCTCTCCCTTTTCTCCATTTCCTTTCATTTTTTTCATCTTGAGGACATTACTTGTTCTTCCCAACCTATATGTCCATGCCTGGCTCCTGCCATCCTTCTCCACCTTCATCTTTATCTATGACCTCATTATCTTCTCTACCTATCTCTTCATCCATCTCCTGATCTGCCTTCACCTCATCCCTTGTTATATCTCCCTTATTTTCTCCCATTCAACATCCAGCTCCTCAGAGTGTGGTCACTAGTTGTATCACTTTTACGTACATATCCTTGTCTGTTTCCTCATGTCATCCACACCTTTGCCTTAATGCATGAAATCTAGTTAGGTTCATTACTTTAGGTGCATCCATTTCTTCCTTTAATGCCTTTGCATGTTGAGTTTGGATCCTCTTTTTGTCCCCCTCTAGCTACTCCCTTCACCCTACCTATCACCTTCTTCCCTTTGAAACCCTTTACCCATTTTGCTCTTATATGATCACAAAAAATAGCATGTTACAACCTTATAGGTCTTCCATTCAACTCTAGGATATATACCGATCCTATGGATCTATACCACAATTGGCCAAGCCCACAGGCTTATACAACCAACAAGTAAACCTAAGCACCACTAAGCCATTAGGATGAATATTTCATCCCAACCCCCTTTGGTCTTTCCTATTTCAAACCCCTTTTACTCTGACCTTTAGAGATGTTAGAATCCAAACTAAAACTACCTTTGACTAGAAGATTTTGGGTACCTACGTGTGGATGCTAGCTATACCCTCTCACACAACCTACCTCCCAACCAATAATTTCCCTTGATTCTCCCTACCTAACCTACATCCTCTTATGCACCATAATAACCCTGATCTTTAATCACATTCCACCCAATAACCTTTTCTATAAGTCACCTCTTCCACCAAGTTATTTTCTCCTTTTACCTATTTTTCCCACCTTCCTTTTCAAATCCCCAATCTGTCTGTCTTCGCACATCATTCTTCTATTTTCCCTCTCAATTTTCCATTTATACCATTTATTTTCCTTCCTATTTCAACATGTTCCCTCATTTAGTTAATATTATTATTATTCACCTCTCTCCATATTCCAAAACCCCTTAGAGTCTTTCTATGAATTCCCTCAATACTCAATGCTTACTTATTTTGGGGCCCCACCGGATCAAGGGTCAAACGTTCAAATCTTTGCCACTTCTTATTTACCCACTCCACTACTTTGCTTCCCTAAATCATTGAATAATACCCTTCCATATCCTATTAATGACATTATTGTAGAGTGTGAAAAATGTCGATTTATTTGGATCGTGATGAAAGAATCTGTCGGGTCACCATGGCAATTCAAGTAGTGCCAATTTTTCTAAAGCCTCCTAAAGCATATTTCTCCCTTTTATTTTCTTTAAAATGGTGGTGAAATTTTCACACTTGAACCTACTTATCCATGACTACATATTCCTTTTGCATAGTTGAAGCAATCATCTAATTGTATCCTAGGTATTCTCATCCACTATTTCTACCCAACCACCTATCAATAAACCTTATCTACTCAACCTCACCTATCAAATCCAACTTTACCTATCTTATCGACCTTATCAACCCTATCAACCCAAACCACACCAAGTGATACATCCAAGTGGAGAAACCCATTTGGATATCCACCAACCTATTTTGGAGTCACCATCTCCCTCAAAATTTGGAGCTTACCCTTCTCCACCAACCTATTTGGGAGTCACCTTCTCCCTTAAATTTTGGAGATTACCCTTCTCCACCAAACCACCCAACCATTTGACTACATCAACCTCGATGTTGGCCCCTTTTGACCCAATATATTACATATTTTGTGACAACCTTACCTTGGTCCTTTTGACCATACAAATAAATTTTTCCATCTTGAACATTTAAATTTACACCAGCTCATGCACAACTAGACCATTTAGGCTTTTTTTAGGAGTACTTCCTACCTTAGATACCTGAATAAACATTGACCCCATCTTGTAGACTTGATAAGACTAACCTGATCAACTATGACCAATGCTAAGGACCAATTACCTTATCATTTATCCTAAGACCTAACCTTATTATTATCAACATTGGTAGCTTTCTTATTTGTGTAATCTTGACTATTGTGCTTAGTCACATTTTGTGAACCCATTAGCATTACACATTCCCAACTACCTTGTGGCACCACCTACTGCCTCCCCACCAAATGCTTATCAAACCTACATCCGATTCGGCCTTTCCTCATCAACTCTTAGTTTGAGGGGGAATAATTCCTCCCATACTCAGGGCACCCTAACTTTCAACCAAGTGATTATTTTTATTTTGTAGCTTGTTAATTCAAAGATGCATAATAAAAAGGGGCAAAATGTAGACACTAGAAAATTGTAAACTTATAGTTTTTGATGACTAAATGCCTCAGGACCCCCTAAAGACCCCTTAAACCTTTTTAACCCTTAACCAACCCTTCTTAACCTAACCAAATCATTATTCTCCTATTCAAAATTACTATTTACTATCACTATTCACTATGGGACCCACTATCACTATTCATGATGACATGAAAAGTGACATCAAAGGTGATATGGCAAGTGACATGGCTTAGAAGTGAGGTGGCTTGATGTGGGACATCATACCCCATTTGGGACCCTTTTTCAAGGTGCTTAATGACCTCATTTAAGTATCACAAGGTCCCCCCTTGAAATATGGTGGATTTCCCCTTAAGGGGCCATCATTCAACATGTATTTTGTCTTCACACATGAAAGTGGCCTTTAAAATGAGATACTTACCTCTTTAATGCTTTGGGAAAGACAAAGGGCACCTATTTTTGAGTTTTTAACCCAAATGGGAGACTCACCAACCCAAATGGAAATCCACACCAACCTCATCTTTGACTCATTCATGCACCACATGGAAAATGGTTCCATATTTTGTGTTCCATCTCTTTAAGTGCTTGGATGAAAACAAGAAAGGGTGGTGAAAATTATTTAGCCTCATTTAGACCCATGTGCATGATTCTCACTTAAAATTGGACTCATCTGTAAGGTGAGAGACTCACCAACACAAATTGGAATCCCACCAACCTCATATTTGACTCATTCATGAACCACATGGGAAATGGCACCATACTTATACTATTCCCTCTTTTAGCATGGTTCTTGACAATAAATGCTATAAATACTCCCCTCCTTCACCCAAGGTTAAGTTGGATGTTAGTCTTTGGTTATTATTATATTATTGTAGGTATTTGAAGGAGGTCATCATTTTGAAAGTCATCCACATCTTGGAGAAAAATAATTCAAAGCAATGAATCTCTATCGAAATTGACTCAAGACATCTTTAATAACATCATCAACAATAATAACATTCTTCTTCAACCTTAGAAGGTAACATTTGATTTTGTTTCTTCAATTTAATTTTATCATCCCCTTGGATTTTTAATCTCTTCATCCCCACTTATCCATTTTCTCCCTTGCCATCTTTTATCCATTCACACCTTTGCCACTTTTACCCTCCTTATCCTCTTCCCCTTTTGCCATCTTAACTACTTACCTTATTACCTCATAAACCATTCAACCACTTATACCATTTGAATCTTTACCTTTTTATTATCTTAACCATTTATCAACCAACCAAACCACCTTTCTTTAATTCCTTGTTAAATTTCCAAACCAAAACCATAACCTTACTTTGACTAATTTTCAGCATTAGTTACTTTATTTAGTCATTATTTTAAAAGCACTTAACTGTCTTGTATTAATTTAGTTATTTTTTGTTATTTACTTGTTTTTAATTTCATTTATTTTTTGTTTTAAATGTAGGTATATTTTATTTTTATTCACAAATTTAAGTGTTAAAAGCAAGTGGATTGATAGCCTCCTAGAAAGCTTTCGCTTCTAAGATCTAGTTTGTGCTATGCAATCCACCCAACTACTTATCTAACCAACAAGTTTTGTGTTAGTGATTTCTTATTTTAGGTCATTATTCTCTAGCCAAAGAGGAGTTATCATAAATTCTAGATTCAACACATGCACATTCAATTGAGATACCTTTAGGAATACTTGATATTTCCTCACCATTGAGATGTCTTAGGACATATATTGCACAATATTCAATGGGAATCTACAACATCACACTACTTATTATTGAAGAGAAGATAAACAATCGTTCATTTATAGGTTCTATGGACATAACAAATAATGTATTTAATAAGCTAAAATTGTAAAAAATAAAAAAATAAAATAATCTACCATGCTCACCTCATTCAAGTGGAAACAACCTAGATTTTCAACATGGGTTATGTACATGTATTTAATGATTTTTTGAATGTTACATTTGAGACTAAAAAAATAGTACTAATAATTCACATTGGAAAAAAAGATGCAAAAAACTACAAAATTTCAATAATAACTAATTTATGTATTCAAAGTACCATCCATGTTAAATGTATCCTATATATAGACATTGATGGGATATGTGAATGTTTGATATTTGGAAATAATACATCATATCCATTCACTAAAGGTGAATGTTTGAAATTTTTTGTTTATGGATATAACACAAAGAAAACCATAAATCTACCTATGGAAATACAAATTCATAGTGTGAATCAAGTTTAAATGGCACAAGGAAAACACATGAACCAAACCCTGTCTCTTCATAATAATATCATAATTGTATGCAATCTAAAAAATAATTTTGAATGTTACATTTTTGGGCACTATCAAGATTAAAAATTATTAAGAAATTCTCAAATAGAACAATAGAGATTTAATCAACAATAAGTAAAACAAACAAGTTAAAGGTGTATCTAAATCACTAAGATGGAGGTGATAATAAATAGGAAATGAATGAACCACCCTTGACACAATCAAGTAGTGTCCACTAGGATTATTTCCTTTTACTCCAATCAATTTGAAAGATAAATTGCATGTTAGTTTTGATCCTTACCAAGTCTACATGAAGCACTAATTGCTAATTATTTTTATGGAACTATAGAGAAGATAAATTAGGGGCTTTACCTAACTAGGGAAGAAATAAAATGCATTACTTTAGAGGTCAAGTTTAACCCTTTGACTACCAAATAACTCAACATGGCCACATAACATTCAAAAAATTATAATAAGAACATCTTCATAGAACATCTTTAATTTATTTTTAGTTTTTTTTTACTTTGTATAAGAACAACTTTAAGAGTTTTTATGTGTGTCCCTGCATGATTTAAAATGGCCAATTTTCATGATTTAATATGAACAACCCTAATTTTTTGCACAACTATTAAGGATATGACAAGGAATTTTTGAGGGACCTATTAGTCATGTGGCACATAAACATGTAAATCTAAACACTACCCTGAATCTAGGTTTGTGTATAATATAGACCCACCAACATATGGTATCACTTGAAACATCCTGTCATTGCCACCCCCCCTCACTGCCTAGTGAACGTTGAAATATTTCAGCACTTGCATGTTCTTTAATGTGTTTCCCTTTCATACAAGGATCTGAGTTTGATATGTCTACTCCGTGTTTCATATAACTTTATTATTGTTGTTGAAGATATTAAGAGTTTTTTATGTCACAATATCACTTCCCCTCACCATCACTGCCCAACTCACCTTGAAAATTTTCATCACTTACATGTTATGTATGGCTTTGCCCTTCCCAACCTCTTCTTCATTACTCAAGTTCACTGTGAAATAGAATGCCACCTACTAACATAACTCATTGCCATACTATATTAAGGAACATGCCACCTAATTTTCCATCGTCACCTCCATCAAGATTATAAGATTATTATTTTTAATGATTTATGTATAAAAGGTGAGACATGGTCATTGATCATAGGTTCTAAGTGAGGTATGACTCTCAATTGACATAATTTTGTTTGACAATACCTTGTTTTACAAAATAAGAGCTATGATGTAGCTTTAGTATCCACTGCTAACATGAATATTTAGAGTTAACTAGCATTAAAAACTTAATTATTATCACTGAGAATAATAGATCCCATGAACCGACAAGGTCATTTTAAGTGATTGCGTGGAGTGTTGTCATTTTTTTTAAAAGTGTCTAAATGTGGATCATTGAGAAAGATGGAAATGATGATAACAATAATGACAAAGATATGAAGTTTTTTGACTCAGATATGTGTAGGGAGAGAACATAAAAATAAGTTGAAGTGTCCTAAAGCTAGGGAATTGACTTCACTAACAATGAAGGAGAAATGCTTCATCAACCAATATTATCATAACACAATCATATGAATCTCAAATTAACCTATTATTTTAACAATATAATATAGAAAATAATTAAGAATGAAAAAAAAAAAAAATTGTTTCCATAAATACTGCATTTATCTAGAATGTTATTTTCAATACACTATCTTTATTATATATCACATTTAAAATATAAATCCATGTAAAATATAAAGTGACTCTAAAACCAATCACATGAAAAATTGAAAAGGCTTCTTCAATGAAACCACAAGCCTTCCAATTTGGGTAATCCGCTAGACTTGGGTACAAATCCACACCAATCTTTATGTACTCTCTACAAATGCTTTAGTGGTTTGATGTATCTCAAATTAGGAACCACATCGATTATTATAGCTTCATTTGTGGAGGCTGTAACTATCATACTGAAGAACATAAGTTGCACTGAAAGGGATGTAAGTTTCTATTTTAGTAAGGGGGTTTGTAAATCTAAAGAGTTTAAATCGATAGTTGTACCTCATTGGAAACCCATCACTGCTGACCCTATCTAACCTTTTATGCACAAAGCATTAATCAACAATAATATGATATTCATTGTAATAATCTTTCTAAAACATCTTTTTCCTAACGAGTAATCTGCTAGATTTTATGTTTATTTTTCTATATGGATATATAATATGCTTATGTAACCAAGCTCCAATTTTGCTCAACTTTTCTTTTAGGGTTTGAGTATGGTGTTTTAATATGTTTATATGCCTAGTGTAATTGCTCCTAGAGGTGTCAATATATTTTTAGCATTGATAAACAAAAGCTATAAGATAGACTCCAGGACTTCAAAGTCTTGTATCAATGTCAATGGTATTGTAACATTGATTCAAGATGCACATCAAACATGGATCCATGCCACAATAAAATCAATTCTCATGATGTCCTTATCTAAACTTGACAATAGAAAATGCTCAGTCAAAGATGTCACCACCCTACAAGATACAAACCACTTTATAATGTGTAGAAGTAATGTAAATCTAATAATTACCGTGAAACTTAATTTTGTGTACGATGTGGCCTTTGACCCCCACGACCCTCCACGCCCGCTTACCCCTCTGCCACCCCCAACACCCACACACACATATATAAATAATTGTATAGTATTTTTATATATTGAATATTAATTATATATTATATAATATATTATTATATTAAAATAGTGACAATTTAATAATAAAATATAATAAAAATCTAATTAATTTTGTTGATATTATTTTTATTTTTATTTTAAATATAAATTATTAAATACATATAATATTTAAAATATAAATAATTAAAAAATGTAATAATATTTCTTACATATTTAAAGGATCATAACAATTATTTTATATATATAATTTATGCAACTTCCAAACTTGTAATTATATGATAAGTTTTGAAATGATAATGAATAAATATACAAACATAAAATTAATAAAACAAAGGTAAAAACAAAACATCTATTATCTTCTTTCCTAGATGTTTGAAGAAATATCATTTATAGGTTAAAAAGAATGTGAATATCTTCCAATGATTGGGTTCATATTTCTCCTGTTCTCCAACTTACAAACTGTTTCCATGGATTCTATCTGTCAGTTAAAATTGTGTTTTGTTGGAGCATCGTCTAGAAATATTTGATTGATTGAACGTGTTTACAGTTCACAATATTAATTTGAGAAGATGGATTTTGCAACTTTAGTGCATGTGTCATAGTTGCAATGGAGTCCAAGTCTCATGGCCCCGACGGCAGTTCAGGATTTGGGCTTTGGGTTGCAGCCCGACCTGTTCTTCAAAATTTATGATATGGTTAACAATATTGGTGAAGCTTATGATTTATTGACACGTAGCTGAAGCGTGTGATTTACTAACTGGAAGTTGTAAAGATCACTTCTAACATATATAGGCACCACAAAACCGCTTTCCACAACAGATAGTCGGTGGGAATAACCTCGCGGTATTTGGAGGCAGGTAAATAGTGTTGGGAAAGCGGTGAATGGTTTTAAAGTTTTCACGTTGTTTGGGGTCCTGCGAGAAGGAATCGTCCAGCTTGAGGTCTCGTTTTAAAGGTGCTAGCTGCCAACAGTCAGAGTCAAGCATGGCAACTGAATTCTGACAAGTGTAAGTTACTTGGAATGATATGACAAGATGACAATCCCTAGATCTACAGACGAATCTAAGTGCCTTATTGCCAGTATAAAAGCCTCTGCATAAAAAATAGAACCCAAAAAACCACAAAATGTGTGCAGTCCACTAGGTATAGCACCTCTCGATACCATGTTCAGGTCGGTAGACTATAAAACATATATCGGAGACGATCTATAACAAAATAAATACATAAATCGGGTTGATATGTTTTTATATCATATCAGAAGCTGTTGTTACTAGTTTTACCATAAAAAATGGAGAAATAAGGCCGTTTCCCTAAAAAATTTAGGCACTCAGTCCTATCTCTAAGCTAGCAAGCTCATGTAACAAGAAGTCCAAGGAATAAAAATGATAATGAAAGGTATGAGAGTCCTAAACACAGGAAAAATGGCATCTTTGATTCTCAGTGTTGTTTCGACTGCCATTTGGTTGCATTAACATAAATTTGCAAGGTTGTTTCATATTCCATGCCATCACAAAAATTAATTTAAAGCATTTATAAGTGGATCGGTGGTTTTTATTGTTTCATTTTATGGTACATTTCATATTTAATATGGGGTTTCATTGAAAAGAATTGTAGTTTAATTAGTGAAGATGATGATTGTTTATATCTATCTATTATGGTACAAATCTTCCCAATATTTGATATGGAGAATCAAAAGATTAAACCCAGAATCATGTGTTGGATGATTTTGACAGCATGAATACCCCTTACTCATCACTATATAACCAAAAAAGCTCACTGATTTAAATGTATACTTAATCAACATTGTAAATTCACTATATATTTATTTTTAAAACCCAAACTTAAATAAAAATAATGAAAAATTGTAATTGATTCTTTTATATATCAAAAAAATAAATAATATTATAAATTTACTATATATTTATATATAAAATATAAACAGAGAATAACATTCTATATAATTTAATTATTCCATATAATATTTTCAAACACATATATATAAATAATTTCATTGAAAAAATACTCACCTTTCAATTAATTATTTTATTATTATTATTTAATTTTTAAGTTTTATTATTTAATCACTTCTAGACGGATTAGTACATGGGTGGCCATAATAAAAATGATTGCAGTTGATATTTCTTCATTTCCCTTTTATTTGTGTTATTTTATCATAGCCTTTCATTTATATCTCGTTGTGCCAAAGGTATTACACCAAGATACACTCATAGCCTTTCTTTCTTTGTTTTAAAAGTATGTGTCACGTAATGAATTGAAAAGGGAAACATATGTCGCCTAATGAAATATGATTACTTTTGCAAAATAGAATCACACCTAAGACTTGTACCTTAAAAACTTCTAAACATTTGAAACCATCTTCAAAGTTACGCAACAAATTTTAAAAAAGTCAACATAAATGTTCTCACCTTGAATGGCAGGATAGGCTTCCATAGGCATGCATTCTTTTATATATATATATATATATATATATATATATATATATATATATATATATATATATATATATATATATATAAATAGATTTATAAAGATAAAATCATATGTCGGATTGTTCCAAATAAACATATTATAAAAATCAATATTTAAGTAAGATTAGATATAATGGAGTAGTGAGCTTGGCACTTTCATTGCCATAAACGAATTATTCTAAAGGTGTAATTTATGTTGAGAAGAATGTGATTTGATGTTTTGGTGAAGCGGGGTTTTATAAAGCAAAAAAGTTTACATCAATATGTATATCATTCAAAATTTGAGATCGTTAATCTTATTTCATAATTTGTGTATGCAATGTTAAGAAATAATAATCTAATATTTCTAGTAGAGGTAACGGTAAAAAATTAGGTGGTGTGTTATTTATACGGTGTGGAAATGAGTTGTGTCATGAAAATACATTTTGTTTCATGATGAGATTGAGTAATGGTGAAGTGGTGGATAAGGACAAAGCGAGACAAAACATGAAAATGACAAAAAAATTTCATGGTGATCTGGGTGGTGAATTGAGGGGAAATGATAGGGTATTTCAAGTGTTAGACTCGAAGAAGCTTGGCCAAATACATATGCAAAGCTTAGTGACACGTGACATATGTCAATGCAATCTTTAGTTTCCATGGAACTATTTCAATTACCTAACACACATTTGAAACAAGTGTCATAACAATGAAAATGGGTGTTTCTTTAAGATATTTTTTCAACCACATATTTTCATGGCCAGCGTATGTGTAACATTATTTGATTAGATGAGAGTTTAAGAAAGTACTTTCAAAATATTTTTTGTTAAGGTTTTGCATGATTCTGTCATGAGGGATGTGACTTTATCTTCTGGTAAAGCAATGTTTTCTAATTCAGTTGAGTGTAAAGCAATGTACTACTATGAATGAATGAGAGAAATTTTGGTAAATACTCTTATTAGAATTCTACAGGAAAATTATATTGGTTGTAAATGTAGCGAAAGAGGTTTTACAATATTTTTTGTTTCCTCTTCTTTTTTGGACTCTACATATTTACTATCCTTCATTTTTGTGTAGAGGTAGAAAGTAAATGTAGGGGAGATAGGTATGTTGTACAATAAGTGTACTTTTGATACTAAATTGAAGATTAAGCCTTGACGAATAACATTGATGATACTAGTTATTGCCTTATCGATAGTCATCCCCTATGCTTTATGTATGGTTAGTGCCAATGCCATTTTGATAGTCACATTTGAATAGAGGTAGAAGAAAACTTGAGAAAGCAGAGTTAAGGCATTCCTTGGACACATTTAAATAAAATATTGAGATCCCTATGTAAGGGAAACTTATAGCTTGATTTGAACCAAATTATGGTCATCAAGAGTTTCCTTGATTTTTTCCAACATAGATTATAAGTAATTACCCTGGGCTTCAATACAAAGCTACAAATAATGTTGCACCTATTTCAAACAAAACACAACAATGAAATAAAAAGATAGTACAGTTCTAATATTGAACTCCTTTTTTGGTTTTATTTATTTTCACATAAAGCAAATTGTTGATCTATATGTTCATAATAAAAGTATGAATTAACCTTAGTTCTAAAAATAAATTTCATATACCCTCTCTTTCCATCTCAATATAAATATGGAGACATATAGAATTAACCACTCATTCATCATTGCAAATTTTACCTTCATCTGACACTAATTATCATTATTCATCATGCTAACATTATCCTAACACCTTGCCTTACGTATTTATTCATCATACCAACCTTACATTTCATCCCATTATCCTTTACACCAATTAATCATTTTTATTATCACCTCATCTAATCATTAATCAATTTTACACAATACTTAGGAATTTAAAATTTCTCCCCAACTTCCACAACCTACCTCCACTAACACTCCTACAAGTCACATCACTAATATACATCTAAATCCTCATTAATTATCCTAATATTTCTCTATAATCCTTTAATATACCTTAATCCCCTCACCACCTTCTCTATAATCCTCCATGGAATTTTTTATTTCATAATTTACAGCTACCCAATCCTCTCATCAAATCTAAGTCATTGATTTCAATCCTCTAAGAGTAAATTATATCCATTGATTCTTCTCATGTGGCTTTATATATTGAGCTACGCCCCTGTACAAACCATGAATTAAGAAGTCAATGCCATCATTCCATCATCTTGCCAAGAAATCAATCATCCAAAACAAAATGTTTTCCAAATCTTTAGTCAATCCATAAAAATAAACACATCTTACACCAAGCATCAATCCTTCAATCACTTGGAGCAATTTACAACATCAAGGAGGAATCATGCATTCATAAATTTGAGTTATAATCTTTGTTGTTTGTTCTTCATCTATTTTGCATTGGTATGCTTGTTCCTTTTGTTTAGTTTGAGGTATTGTTATTAGGTTTTAGAGTAGGAGCTTTGAATTTGAAATCCATGGTTTCTAACATATAACTAAAAATCTTATTGAATATATATTTTGGCAACCATGGTGGGAAAAAAGTATAAAAAATTGCTTGTTAGGCCCCTAGATTGTTCTGGCAAGCTTGAAAGTTCCTCATAAGTCAAATTGGCTTCCAAAATGGTTCATTTTTTTGCCCATTATAGTAGTAGATTTTATTTTCATAGTAATGAATTTTCTCTATGTAATAGTGCCTATATCATTGACACAATAGCTTCACTCACTACAATGTTTGATCTGCCTTAACCGTTTGACTAATTGTGATAATTTATGCTCACAATTTGAATGTTTTGTATAAATTTAACAAATCCACCATTCACTAATTAGCAGATTCATATAATTATTAATGGTTTTGAATTTATTCATAGTAATTTTGTACTTGTCTAACCTACTTTTATGTATAAAAAAATTGCTACTACATGTTAGTGGCTTTGATCATGAAATTATCAGCTTCATTTAATTTGTTAGTTGCTTTGATTTTTTACTAATTATTTTTTTTAACTAACAATTTATGTTTGTATTTAAACCGATATTATCGATCAACAAATTTAACATAAACAAATTAGCAGTTTTGATTAATTATTAGCAACCTTTTTTTTCTACCTTTTTAATATTCTTTATAGCCTTGTTTTGTTCTTTGATGACTTTGTTCTATTCATCAATAGCTTCACAGTCTCAAATAATGACTTTTACCTTATTTTTAGTAAATTCACATGTGATTAGTTTTATTTTAGTCTTTTTTCAAAGTTGGCATTATCAAATAGTGGCTTTGACTCTATATTAGTAGATTCATCATCATAAATAATAGTTTTACATTATATTTTAGTGTTTTTATTTATAATAATGACTAAACTATCTATATTTGTTTCAATTTGTGTAACAATAGATTTGATTATGTTGTAGCAACTTTGTTATGTGGAATAAAAACTTTGATTTCTAACAGTTTATTTTTTAGGTTGCCCTTCAAGGCCATCAATCAAACTAATAATATTATATTTACAGGTCTACTTATCAAACAATCCAACAAATAATATATCATCTAGATAATATTTTAAATATGAGCTAATTGAAATAATCTTGAGAAACCTGATTGTGTATGCTCTCCCATTGCAACCAAAGGGAAACATTGGGGATTGAATAAATAGGTGTTACTTTGTGTGTGCTTAAATTGTGTTAGCTTACATTTTCATTTTTCATTTGTGTGTGTTTCACCTGAGGCTAGATTGTGTATGCTCTCCCTTCGAAACCTTAGGTCAATATTGGGATCAAAGATAATTGGCATCTCACTTTTTTATTTTTCTATGGCCAATGTGACATGGATTTGATCACCAAACACTTGTCATAGTCCTTAGGTAGGTTACGACATGTATTTCATCACCATTCACTAATTCAAACTCTATATTTCAATAAAGTATAAATATCAAGGACAACTATCATAAAGCTAATCAAAATTACCCATTAAGGATCCCTTGTAGTGAGGAGGTCACACTCCAATACTCAGTTTTCATACAAAATCCTTACATAGACTTGGGATCTACATACCACAAGGTATTTAGGGGATGCACCTATAGATCCATGTAAAACTTATATTATAACCTATCATCCATAAATAATTATTAGTTTAAGGGAAACAACATCCCTGAAGATCACTCACCACATACAAACTTAGAATGAGGGTTGGGAGACCAACCTAGTCACCATTTAATGCATGTATATCATTGGGTTTTTAGTTGAGTTTCACACCCTTATATATTTGCATATACTTGTGGCTTGCCTGATCTTATTTATGTGTTGTTGAGGCTTATATTATTTTTAAACCTCACACCCTACACCAAATGACATCCATCATATAAAATCAACTTACATATCGATGTCCTTAATAAACATCCTACTCCAATTGATAAAACATTAATGTCACACCTTGGCATACCTTAGTTTAAACATACATCAAGAAACATTCCTTATCCAACCTCCACTAATTCCACATCTTAAAAAAACTACAATCCCATCATTACCTCATAAACTCAATCCAAACAACATCGCCTATAGTCTAAACTTGTCCATATCCACACTTATCAAACCATCCACTCCAATCACACCATGCCTATAGTCCTTCTTGATCACATTTCAAAAATAGCTAAAATTAAACTTGTCTTAATCCACATAGAGACAATGACTTTACATACCACAACCAAAGATTAATACTTTGAAATCAATCAAGACAATCTTTAATCCAACCCTAAAAAATAAACATCCTAAACAAAGTCTAATCCCATCATTACCTTATCAATATAATCCAAAAATTAATCTTGTTCATATCCACATTAACCAATCATCCTTAATCACACCTTAGTCCAAACAAACCATTACACCCCTTTAATCCAAACATACATAGACATCCTTTATCTAATACACATCACCATCCCTAATCTAAATACACATATATATACAATCTTAAATCCAAGACCAAAAATTAATAATTCAAATACATAATCCATAATGTCCAATCCAAGCATCATCATCCATATAAATCATAAGCTTGTCAAACCCAACACCTTAATCCAAACCGTCATCTTAGAGCCACATAACTTACACCAAACCTAATTTAATCCATATCACACCAATTATTGTCACACCTTACTTCATAAATCTAAAATTAAAACATTAACTTCCTTGAAGTCCTATACCTAATCACTTGCATCACCTCATCTAATCATCCACATTATCTACTCTAGCAATCATTTGATATCATCCAACATGCATTTTATCCAATAAAATTTGAGTAATTCATCACTTAAGATATATTACAATCCCAAGGTCAACCAGTCCAACCTTTATCAATCTAATCATCATCTAGGGTACTTTTCAACCTAATCGATGAATCCATCCCAACAATCACATAATTTGAATTAGATAGAACCTAGATAAAAATCAAGTCAAATAAACATCTAAGGATACCCAAGATAAACTTAATCAATCTAAAATAATCCATCAACACCACACCATCATTTGAGTAGATGCAAGATAATGGGATACAAAAGTGGGGGGCTTAATGCATCACTTTTTTCTAAAAATAATAATAGTTGAACTTAGAGAGATTTTTAGAGACACTTGGAAAAATAATTTGACAATAAATTAAAATTATGAATTGTGACATTCTAAATGTAGTTTATAAATATATATTTTTTCAATACCCAGATGATAAAAGTGTGTGAAATTGATATATTTATAATAATGGCTTGACACTTTTTGGTGAAAAGATAAGGAGACTAAATGTGTCTAGATACACATTTTTTGAGTAAATAAATGCAATAAATTATATGAAATTTCATATATAGATAGATGAAATTCAAATATTGGTCAAGATATTCTTTATTAATTTTTTAATAAATATATATTTTAAATAATTTTACAAGTCAAGATAGATGTAAAATTGAAACTACAAGTATATGAATAATTTATTTTTACCTTAAGTTTATGAAAATCAAAAATTTAAAATCATAACCATCAATGCATAGATTGGTTAGGTATAAGTTTTTTAAACTTTTGATTAATGGTCAAAAAGTTATAAAGGCAATGATTATATATATATATATATATATATATATATATATATATATATATATATATATATATATATATATATATATATATATATGTATGTATGTATGTATATATGTATGTATGTATGTATGTGTGTGTGTGTGTGTATTAAAAAAAAAAATCTATCTGATTAAAAGTGTCGACAAAGACAAAAAGGATGGTCAAAAAGTTATAAAGGCAATGATTGTATGTGTGTGTGTGTGTGTGTGTGTGTGTGCATGTATGTACACACACACACACACACACACACACACACACACACACACACACACACACACACACACACACACACACACACACACACACATACACACACACACACACATATGTATGTATGTATATATATGCGTATATGTATATATGTGTGTGTGTGTGTGTGTGTGTGTGTGTGTGTGTGTGTGTGTGTGTGTGTGTGTGTGTGTGTGTGTGTGTGTGTGTGTGTGTGTGTGTGTGTGTGTGTGTGTGTGTGTGTGTGTGTGTGTGTGTGTGTGTGTGTGTATGTATGTATATATATATATATATGTATATGTGTATGTGTGTGTGTGTATTAAAAAAATAATAAAATATATCTGATTACAAGTGTTGACAAAGACAAAAAGGATGATCAAAAAGTTATAAAGGCAATGATTATATATATATATATATATATATATATATATAACAATAAAATCTATCTGATTAGAAGTGTCGACAAAGATAAAAAGGACTCCTAAATTTTTGACAAATCATGTTGGATACTCCATGACTAGTTTTACTCTAGGTTAAGACATCTTCAAGACTAAACCCAAAGCAATTTTGGAAGGAAAGTGTAAAATTCAAAATAAAGACTTACTGAAAGGGCATACTCCCTTTAGGAAATGGCATATGCCCTTTAGAATGATTTTTTTTTGAGGGAATGCAAAATTAAATCAAAAAAGTGTTCCAAAGGGCTATGCCCTATACATTACAAAGGGCATACACCCTTTGAGTTAGAAAAGGGAGTACAGCCTTTAACAAAGGGCATACACCCTTTAAGTTATAATTTTTACTTTTCTTGTTTGAGTTATAATATATTTAGTAAAATAAATTTAATTACATTTAATTTAATTTACATTTTATATTATTATAATTTGAATTAGATAAATATAAAATGTAAATTAAATTAAATTTATTTTATAAAAATATAAAAAATTAGGGCCACTATGCATTTCTTGAAATAGATTCTAGAGTTGTAGTAATTACTATTTAGAAGTTAGTTTTTTAACATCCATTTCAATCAATACTTAGTTTTAGAAATTTTAAGCTTGGAAGATAGAATGATAAATGAATATTTGAATCATGTGACATGTGTAATAGATCTATACCATTGAGTATGCCTTACCTACTTTAACTACTTGATTATGCCCTACTTGATTGAATATTCGAGCCATATCTTGATCTTAAGTATACCCTACTTGGTTGAATACTCAAACCATATCTTGATCTTTAGTATGCCCTACCTAAATACCTAAGACATTAATTTATCTTCACTATTCCCTACTTACCTTCTTCTATTTGAGTATACCCTACCTACTTTACCTACTTGAGTATGCCCTACCTGCATATCATTCTTGCCCTACTTACTTGAGTATGACCTACCTAATTAAATGACCAAGACATATCTTGATCTTGATTACATGTATCTAATACTGATTGTACTATGTTACTTGATTCATATATTGAATACTTGATACCTAATCAAATACTTGATTGGATACCTGAGCCATATCTTGAAAGGAGAGGGGGCATTATCATGATTGGAAATAAAGAGAGGGGGGAACTATCAGTTCAAGTGATAAAGGAGAAGGGGCATTTACTGAGCCATATCTTTAAAGGAGATGGGGAATTCTCACCTATATATAGAAAGGATGGACTAGGGATGACCAAACAAAAGCCTTAAAGGTGGATTCTAGCTAAATTCATAAATTGTTTATGGGATTTTTGATCAATAGGTATATTGATATGCATAAATGATTTACATGTAACATGTCACCTATATCATACCTATAATCATTAAATAATCACTCATACATGACACCTACCACATACCTAGTACTACATATAGGTATACAATTACTCATACATGACATCTACATGTAGTGATATGGTCACTCATACTAGACATGAATTTAGCTAATCACCCTAGTACATTCCATTTAGAATATAAGGAATTGAAAGACCATTTAAGATTCACTCTAAAAAAATGTTCACTCTAATAAAAATATTAGACAGATGGGTCAATCGATGGATACTTCAATTCCAATCTCACACGTGCATGACCTGATCTCTTTATTATAGATTCACATATAACATATTCATATTATAGCATTCTAAAATCACATAGGACACTATCAATAATACTAACACTATTAATAATATTACTATTTAGGGTGGAGAGGAGTGATTTTGAACCCTATTTTATCAAGCTCATATCAAAATCATTCATATCTCTATCTCCCTCTCCCCAAACCAGATGGAGAGATGGGGTCAATTACATAAATCATGATTCATCATAATAATCACTCTATCATCATTCATCATTGTCCTTCATCATAGTCTTATTGACCTTCCTCATCCTTCATCATCCCTCATCATCCCTAGTCACTCCCTCATCATCCCTCATCATCCCTCATCATCCGTAATCACTCCCTCATGATCCATCATCCTACCTAACCACTCCCTCATTGACCCTAATCATCCTTGATCATTCCTAGTCACTCCCTCATCATCCCTCATCATCCCTCATCATCCCTAATCATCCTTGATCATTCCTAGTCACTCCCTCATCATCCCTCATCATCCCTCATAATCCCTAATCATCCTTAATCACTCCCTCAATGGCCCCCATTGTCCCTAATCACACTCTTGTAGACCCTTGTCATCTCTAATCATCCTCAATCACTCCCTCATCATCCCTCATTGATGCTAATCATCCCTAATCACTCCCTCATCAACCATCATCATCCCTAATCACTTCCTCATCTAACCTCATCAACCCTCATCATGCCTAGTTACTCCCTCATTGACCCTCATTTTCCTTCATCATCCCTAATCACTCCCTCATCAATCCTCAACATCCCTAATCACTCCTTTGTTAACCTTCATCATCCCTAATCATCACTAGTCACTCCCTCATCATCCCTCATCATCCTTAAATATCCCTAATCACTCCCTTATTATCACTCATTATCCCTAATCATACCCTCATTGACCCTCATCATCCCTCATAATTACTCATGACTCCCTCATCATCCCTCTTTATCATTCATCACCCTAATCACTCCCTCATTAACCTTAATAATCCCTAATCACTCCCTCATTTCCTCTCATCATCCCTAGTCACACCCTCATCAACCCTCATAATCACTAATCACTCTCTCATCAACCCTCATCAGCCCTCATAATCTTTAATCAGTCCCTCGTCATCCCTATTCACTCTATCATCATCCCTATTCACTCTATCATCATCCCTAATCACTCACTCCTCATCCCTCCTCATTCCCAATCATGCAGTCATTATCCATCATCTCCCTAATCCCTCCCTCATCAACCCTCATCATTTATTAATGTCTCTATTCACTCCATCATCCCTCATTGAACCTCACCATCCATAATCACTCCCTCATTAGTCCTCATCATCCATAATCCTCCTTAATTAGTATTTCATTATCCCTCATCATCCCTAGTCACTCTATCATCATCCCTAATCATACATAATCACTCCTTCCTTATCCTTATTCATCCCTACTAATCCCTCATCATCCCTAATTATTCCCTCATTGGCCTTCATCATCCCTAGTCACTCCCTCATCATCTTTAGTCACTCCCTCCTCATCTCTTATCATACCTAATCACTCCGTTATTGATCCTAATTATCCCTAATCATTATTAATCACTCCCTCATTGTCCCTCATCATCCCTAGTTACTCCTTCCCCATCTCTCCCCATCCTCACTCCCTCTAATACCTTGATGGTGAGTGCAGTGGGTTTCTATTTGCCCCTAATTGGATTCTATTCCAATTCAACATTTTACTCTCTCAAATAAGGCTCAAAGAAACTCTTCCTTCTTTCATCTTCTTTCACTCAAATAAGGAAATATTCTCTCCACAAGTATGTTTCACTCATTACTCCAAATAACTCTCACTTGATGAACAAAAAGTCCCTCTTTTAATTGAATAAGGCTCAAATAAACTCTTCTTAGATCTTATTTATAGTCATTTGGATTTGTGGTAGTTCAATGTGTTACCATTTATTATACTTGAGTATGCCATACCTACTTTAAACCTACTTTAGTGTT
Source organism: Torreya grandis (assembly GCA_037957365.1). Taxonomy (NCBI): domain Eukaryota; kingdom Viridiplantae; phylum Streptophyta; class Pinopsida; order Cupressales; family Taxaceae; genus Torreya; species Torreya grandis. The sequence continues at coordinate 1,906,345 of JARHVA010003584.1, forward strand.
CCCTAATTAGCTATCCTTCTTTCCTTACCTACTTGAATATTCCCCACCTACGTGAGTTACCTACCTAAGAATGCCCTACCCAATCCATATCTTGATTTTAAATACATGTATCTGATCTTGTTCATATCCATCTTACTCGAGCCATATTTTAAAAGTAGATTGGGTGTTATCATGCTTGAAAATCATAAGAGGTGGCATTATTAAATCAAGGGATAAAGGAAAGGGGGAAATATAAAGGAATGATTGTAAAGTAAGAGAGGGGGGTATTATCACCTATGTAGAAAAAGGAGAGGTGGCATTGATTGAGCTAGATCTTGAAAGGAGAGGGGGAATTATCACATATATAGAGAAAACAGTGACTAGGGATGATCTATAAAAAGTATTGAAGGTTTGATTCAATCCAAATTCCTAAAAAAAATTGGCCTTTGTGATCAATGGGTCTATCAATATGAATAAATGGCTTCCCTATAGCATATGACCTATAACATACTTATAGTCATGATACAATCACTCATACACAAAATCTAGAACATACATAATAATACATGTATATATGTGGTTTCTCATACATGGCATCTACCTATAGTTATGATACAGTCACTTATACTAGACATGGAATTGATGGTATCTTCGTATCCTCTCTATAGGGTCAAATCATTTATATCATTATGGAGTTGGAAACTAATATGTTAGTGATTAACACTATCACCAACTATAAACTCTATCATGATCCTAACTCTACCATAATATATATCATGATCATGATCCCCACTATCACTATCATAATCATTGGTAAAAATATCTATCATGATTTAGAAGATCGTAAATTATTCTAAAATGAAAAATGGGTTGGGTGATCAAGGGTTTGTTCACTTAGGGTACCCCTCTAAGGTTAGGCTGATTTACGTGGCCCATCCTAGATACTTGATTAGAGTTGCTCATAGTGTGATTTAAACTATGTGACTGAATAATATATCCATGTAAAATGAAGTCTCAAGTTAATCATAAATTTATGTCATATATATAGATAGGCAGTGACCAATATGGAAGAGTGTGTTATAATATAATATCATATAGAATTTTTTTTAGAGTGAATTATATATTTTTAGATGAATCTTGAATGGTGATTTGATTCCTTCTATTCTAATTGGAGTGCACTTAGGTGAATATCCTCATTCATGTTTGGTAGATCAAGTAGGGACATGATGGATTACTCTGATGAGATTGTCATATGATTTCCATGGTGGAAATAAGATAATATCAATTTAATTATGTTATTTAAGTAACAAACATTGGAACAATGACTGTGGAGTGACTCACTTATATCTATCTATCTCCCACCTCCTCACTAGTGAAAGAATATCTATTGGTCTACACTAACATTAAGGCATAAAATTAACCTAGATATTGGGGTGTATAGTGGCTACCATACTTAGATGTTTGAATCTATTAGCTATATTATACATTATTCCTATGATATATTTACCTTAATAAAAAATCAAAGTAAAGCTATATATTAGGAATGGAAGCTTCCCTTGATAACTATGCCTTAATCCCTTACTATCTATCAGGAAATAAAATTTCCCTTGATATGCTATTGGGTGAAAAAAAGCTAGATATTAGGAAGGCAATATTTTTTTGCATTAATCCTTGACATAGATGAAGTAGGTAGTTCAAGCTTCCCTTACCTTATCTAGTAGAGAAATATTGAGATCAGGATAGGGTCTTCAGAATGGTTCCTCACACACACACACACACACACACACACACACACACACACACACACACACACACACACACACACACACACACACACACACACACACACACACACACACACACACACACACACACACACACACACACACACACACACACATATATGGCATGTCCCCCATTCCTAAACTATCCCATTATTTATTATATTTGGGACCAGGGCATACTCAAAGTATGACATGGCCCTAGATTGGAATTTAAGGCCCACCAACCCTACCCAAGCTCTAAATATCACCTCCATGACACACCTGATTAAGGCATATTCCTTTCCTTCCTTTTCATATAAAACTTTGGTTATAGATCAATTTGGTTTGGGAAACATACTTTACCGACTACTAGATTGGAACACACTCTACTAGATTGAGAACTACCTATCTGATGATCCACTCTATTATGGATATACTCTCAATAACATAGAGATAAAATGAGAACTCAACTATGGGGATTAGATTGGGATTCTCTAATAGTCTCCTATCACCCATATCTATATAGATCTAAATATATTAGGATTCTTAGCTCTAGGATTGGGACTCTTATATGCCCAAATACTAATCTATATATGTAGTTAATATATTTTCATCCCACACTTTGCTCACTTTCTTACCTATTTAATCTAGATTGGGGATCTAGATACACACTCTTTCCCTAGTTAGAGTGTGGACCATCATATAGATCTTTGAATCCCACCAAAAAATTAGACAATAACTATTCATTCTACTAATATATCATTTTGGGGTATGGGATTCGATCCTTTGATGGCCCAAATATATATATGGGGTGAATCAAGTCATTCACTTTGATGTAGTCCATATATATATATATATATATATATATATATATATATATATAGGGATTTCATTTTAGTCTAGGAGAGTATGAGTAGCCTAAAGATAAGGATTGAATATTAAATCTTCTTGTGATATACGGAGAAGAGAATTAGACTATAGGATTGGGATAGGACTGAATTTATATTAGCACTCAACTTGACACTCGAGTCTAGGCTTCAATCACATTATATATATATATATATATATATATATATATATATATATAAAGAGAGAGAGAAAATGATTCAAAAAATCCATATATATATATATATATATAGGGTTCATGTTATTAATATTACATTGGGTTATGGGCTTTAATCCCAATAATTTAATGTCCCATATATATATATATGGGTGGGGGGGGGGAGGAATATAACTTCCCACTTATAGTTTTCATCGATAGCTACATCTGGTATTGGCTCAACTCTCGTATTAGGTGACCAAAAGCCTTTCCTCTAGAGGTTTTAGTAGTATACTAATATATTCTTAGTGTTCACTCTAGTAACATGATAAATAAGGTAAATAATTAAATTATAAATGAAGCTTGTGACAAAAATACAATGTTATATTTTTCAGATTTTTATTTATAAAGATGGAAAAAATTGTTATAAGTTTTTCATGGGGTGGTTATGAGATCTAACTAATTACCATGTAACAACAAAATTATTTAACAAAACATAAGTAAATAATCTTGGATCAATTGACCCAACAAACCCCTTAATCTAATAAGGGGTACAAAAGATGATCTAGATCTATGACAATGAATTCATCAAAAGTATCTGTCACACCTACAACTAGCATATTTTGCATCCTAGTACCAATGAAAATGGATGGTGTTCCATATATAATCCTTCCATATGAGTTGTGGCATAAGAGTTGATGAACATGATCAAGGTTTGCTCTTCCCTTATGATCGCAGTACCATACTATAGTAGAACATGATCAAAACCTATTCAACCACATTGATCCACATAAGGTCTCACACAAAAGCCCATCCAAGTAACTATTTAGTAATATGTATGACACGTATTCATGATGTGGCTACCGTTACGGATGGGGATCCTTATGATAGTGAGGGGAGGGATCTGTATGCCCCTAAAGTGATTTTTTCTATGGGGGGAGGAGATACTACAGCCATGCGTACTGCCTTTGCTCCCGGTTCAAGGTATGGACCTAGGGGAAGAAATTTTGTGGATGTGGCAGCCTTTGAAGTGGATATACATGGTGCTTTTCCTCACACATCGTTTGGGCCTACCCATGTATCGCCGGTAAGTGATTTAAAACCTATCAGGGTATCTCTAGACCCTGATTTAGCAGAAAAAATCTTCCAATCGAAAGAATGGTTTTCATTTTGTGCTACAATTTTTTGTTTTCATGGTTTTTGGCCCCCTCTTGTAGATCTAAAGAACTAGATTTCCAAGAACTGGATGCATATTAAAGATGGTCAAATCCTTCCTTGCGCCAGGGGGTTTTTTATAATAATATTTCAAAGCCCTGAAGATAGGAAGTCTATATTGTGTCACAATAATTTTTCTTGGCAGGGCAGATTTCCTCTTATGGCCAAACCTTGGCATAAGGATTTTAATCCTCTCTCAATATCCTTTAACAAGTTCCCTATATGGGTGCGACTACCTTATCTTTCGTTACACCTGAGGCAAGAAGCAGTTTATAAAACCATTGGAAATGCTATAGGGGACTTTTTATATAAATAAGATAGTGTGACTCCTCTCCACTCGACTTGTGTAAGATTTCTAGTAGATTTGGATGTTTCTAAGGGCCTTCTTGAGGTGATTTGCCTTAAATCCCAAAGGGGTGCCTGGACACAAATTTTGGACTATGAGGGGATCCCTTTTTGGTGCAGGAAATGCCACCAGATGGGACATATTGTTGTTCATTGTGTTGCTGGGAATTCTAATCCCAGACGTTCACCTTCTTGGTGGCCTAAAGGTTCCTCTGAATAAAACATATACAAACAACCTCTGGAAGCAACAACTGATTTCGAGTCTGAGAATGAGGAAAGTTTGCAATCTGAAATGGAAGACAAAGAGGAATCAGTGGTGAAACATTTTAAGGAAACTCCTGTAGAGGCTATGGTTAGTGATATAGCTGAGCTAGAGGAGGAGGTGGTGGTCTCCTCCCCTATTTTGGAGGATATTTCTAAGAGCCAAAATGTGTTTGATTCTCACAAGGATTTTACGCCTACTGGAATCCAAAGATCATTGTATTCTGAGGCATGGGTTGTTGAGGCAGCTAAGGTAGAGGACAGATGGATAGAAATTAGGAGAAAGAAGTCTAAGCCTTTGGTCCCCCCTCTAGTTATGAATTTTTGATCATGCAAAAAATAAACAACTTAAAAGATTCATATAAAGGTCCCTATTGCTGACTAATTTTTTGGGGTTAGTAAACTGGTCGCTTTTTTGGTTTTTTGGTTACTGGTTTGGGAGGTTGTTTAACTTGTAGATCCAGTTGGCTAAATTTTAGATCAGTGTTTTGTCTGCTATTTTTTCTAGTCTTATTTGTTAGTTTCAGGTCCTTGTAAAACTTGGTTTTGGTACTTTTCTATAATCAGGTTCTTTTGTTAACCTGGATGTGCTTTATGGTTTATCTTTCTACTTGTTGTGTAGGGTTTCGGGGTCACTTCAAAACTTGTTTTTACCTTAATCTAAAACATTGAAGATGATAGTGACCCCTATTAACTCATACAATCTTCAAAAATTGATTAGAGGACATGTAGTATCTTCTCCCCCCATCAGGCAAGAGGTGAAAATCCCATGAAATAAAAAATCAAATCAAACCTATTATGTCTAATCCTCATCATGAATATAAATAGAGTGAATAAAACCAAAAATGAAACTAAAATATCACACTACTGCTACCAATTTTTTTATTCAAGCATATTACTCAAACTCCAAGTGAATAACTAACTAGAGAAGGGGAATATTCCTCCAACATCCAACATATCCTCTAACCTCCATTATGAAACTTAAATTTTTTCAATCATAAGGATCTTGATGGACATGTAAAGGACATTATGTTTACCGACAACACAAGCATGAGGTGGCATTATGAAATTATCATATTAAAGGTGTTGGTTTCTTAAAAATAATACACCATTATACATCATTGTTTATATTTTTTCACAAAAACCCATATAGATAAGTTTTGAAAACATAAAATAAACCATTTTTTTGTGTCTAAAACATCCAAAAATGTATAAATGACTGGTCACATGACCACATTGACAAAAAAGAGTAACTAATTGAAATTTTGTCAAAAATTTGTAAATGCACCCTTATATCATCCATTTTATTTATCAATCCTTAAATAAATAAAATATTCTCTTTTAAAAAAAGGGTATATTCCCAAAAAGTAAAGTCAAAATAATTTTGACCAAAAAATTCTTTGAAAGGAATTGAACTCCTAACCTCTTGTTGTGGATGTAACTTGCCAAAATATTTTTTACGAACTCCACTATAATCAATTTGAGAATTTATTTCCAAGATGACCCATTTAAATTATTTTTTAAACTTTTACAAAAATAAAAAAAATCTATGGATGTAAAAACTTTAACCTTTAGATATTTATGTGCAAGACTTTGATGCTTTGGTGCAGGGACCCACTAAGTAATGGAATCCAAAATAAATAAACAAAACCTAAATTTACTATTGTGTTTTCACATCTGTGCTTGGTTTGAGGTGAATTAGACTTTCATACTATTTCACTTGGTTTTGGGATGACAGAGACCCACTAGATTTGATGAATCTTCTTAAGAAAAAGCTAATAATTTATCTTGTAATCTATTTTCATTGAACTTATATCATAAACCTCCATTGATGGAAATGTATTACTAATTATTCATGATGACTAAGTCATATTAATACCTCTTCATCATGATATCTTTTTCGATATTTAAATCTAACCCTTATTATTTATAGCATACTCCTTGAGTTACATGTAGTCTCTAACTATAAGTGGGTTTATTGAAAGGTTAAAGACATGAACATAATTCCAAACTATATTAATTGCTTAGTGATTTCCACATTAAATTTAGGATTTCAAAATTTCAAAAATTTCTTATCTTATGTGCTTTTTTTCTAGCAACATGTTGAATTCTACTCTACCAAAGTGGTCTGCAACCTCCAAGTCACCAATTTCCTTAGAAAAATACTTGTCATTTCATGTCAATATTTTAAATCAAAACTCCCATATTCATTATTTATGTGTGATTAATTCAATAATTATGAGTCACTGAATTAGATTGCAAAAAATAAAAAAAGACATGGAAGTGCTCCAAAATAAAATTGGAAATAAATTTATGAATATTGTATACCAAGCTATCATTGTACACATAGTGAATGATTGGACTAACAATGTGTTGTAATTAAATAGATCAAAAAAATAATTATGCCTCACCTTTGTGTCATTTACAAAGTATATTGGTTGCCATATGAAGTAATGTGGCCAATGATAATCATTTCTTATTCTTATTTGAGATGCTTTATCCTCTTCTTATCACTTATCTGATACCATTGTTAACTGTAAGAACATGAGGAATAAGGTAAAAAATTAAAATGTAAATGAAGCATGTGATAAAAATGTAATGTTGTATTATTTAGATTATTATTAATAAATATGGTAAATTGCTTTATGCTATTTTCACAGGGTGGTTATAGGATCCAATTACTTTCTATTACCACCAAATTTATTTAACAAAACATAAGTAAATATTAACAGAACATTATTAAATGAGCTTGGATCAATTGACCCAACTCCTAGTAGAAGACCTTGAAATTGGGACCATAAACCACAAGTATTTAACTAAATATTGGAGATCACTCAACTAAAACTAATTACATAAATTTGTGTGCTTGATTTTGATCAATACCTTGAGAAATGACAACCACATTTGATGCATGCTAAAATGGTTCATTTTTATGACTATGAAAATAATTTATGGTTAATGAAGACTTCATTCTACATGTATATATTTCTCAGACACACAACTTCAACCACATTAGGATAAAATATAATAGGGCCTCTACCATGGGCCATGTAAATAAACCTAACCCTAGAGGGATGCCCTAGGTAGAACAAACCTTGGATCACCCAACCAATTTTGAATTTAAGAATAATTCTTAATCTGCTTGATCATGATAGAGATGTTGGCCAATGATAGTGATAGTGATAGTGGGGATCATGATCATGATAGAGATACTAACAAAGAGTTGGGATAATGATAGATATTCTATCTAGTGATAGTGGGAATCATGAATATATCAATTTCCAATCCATAATGATAAAATTGTTTTGTTGCCATATTTAAGCCTCATTTCAGTGAGAAAATTTTAGAATTAGAATAGAAGCCAATCAGTCACAAGTAAGAATTTATTGCATCCACCATCAATGCATATGATGGAGTTATAAGGGATGAGGAGGGATGAATATGGAGTGATTAGGTATCATTAGGGATGATGAGGGAGTGATTAGGAATGATTCAAGATATTGCGGGTTAATGAATGTATAATTAAAGACAAGAAGGAATGAGGAGGGAGTGATTAATGATGATGAGGGAGTGATTAGGGATGATGAGTGAGTGACTATGGATGATGATGAATGATTAAAAAGTGACTATGGATAATGAGGTACTAATTAATAATGATGAGGGATGATGAGGGCCAATTAAAAAGTAATAAGGGATGATGAAGGACCATTATAGATGATGGAGTGATCAAGGATAATGATAAATGATGAGGGTTAATTGAGTAATTATGGATAAGGAAGGAAAAGGGGGGAGTGATTATGGATGGATGATAGAGTGACTAGGGATGATGAGGTATGATGATGGAATGATTAGGTATGATGAGGGATGATGATGATTGATGAGGGAGTGATCAAGGATGATGAAAGATAATGAGGGATGATTAAGGAGTGACTAAGGACGATGAGAAATGATGAGGGTGGATGAGGGAGATATTAAGGATGATAATGGCCAATGAGGGAGTGATTAGTGTCAAGGAGGGATGAAGAGGGATTTATTAGGGATGGTTAAGGATGATGAAAGATGATGAAGGAATGACTAGGGATTATGAGGTATTGATTAAGGATGATGAGGGTTGATGAAGGGCAATAAGGGAGAGATTATGGATGATGAGGTATAATGAGATTCAATAAGGGTATTACTAGGGATGATGATGGATCATAAGGGCCAATGAGGGTCTTATTAATGATGATAAATGATGATGAGGGTTGATGAGGGAGTGGAAAGGGATGATGAGGGATAATGAGGGATGATAAAGGATAAATAGGGATGATGATAAATGATGAGGCTTGATAAGGGAGGGATTTGGGAATATAAGGGAAATTGAGAGTAATTAGGGATAAGGAGGGATGAGGAGGGAGTGATTAGGGATGATGAGGGATGATGCGAGGGTGATTAGGGATGATAATAGATAATGAGTTACTGGTTAGTGATAATGAGGGAAAATGAGGGCTGATAAGGGAATGATTAGGGATGATAAGGGATGATGAATTTCAATGAGGGAGTGATTAAGGATGTTAAGGGAATATGAGGGTCAATGAGGGAGTGATTTAGGATGAAAAGTGGAAACTAGGGATAATGAGGGAGTGATTAGGGATGATGATGGTAAATGAGGGTGTGAATTATATCATACATGAAAAATAAAAGTGAGCCTACTTCCCCATAATTAGTTTACTTCTCCTCAAGATCCCTAACAGAGTTTTGATATGTAATAGTCATATGAGCCAACTATTTTTCTATGCATCAACATGGTTACATCATTTATAGATGAATTTAGCATAGTTGATCATAAAAATTTATATAGTTAATTATAGTTGAGTGATATCCAATCTTTAGTTAAATACTTATGGTTTATGGTCCCACTTTTGAGGTCTTTTACTAGGAAGATATCACTCTACTATGAAAAAATATAGATTAAATGGATTCAATCTCCCAATCCAAGAACTGAAAAAATATCAAAGTTGAGCCAATATTAGATTTAGCGATCAATGAAAACTATTAATGGGATGTTAGATTCCACCTATATATATATATATATATATATATATATATATATAGTTAGGCCATTAAAGGATAAAGATTGAAGCCTGTACTCCAATTAGCTATTAGTAACCCATACCCTATGTATATCTAGGAATTTAATGAATCCCCCACTTATATATATACACACACACATATATACATATATATATATATATATGTATGTATGTATGAATTTCTCTCTATATGTGTGTGTGTGTGTGTGTTTATATATATGTGTGTGTGTGTGTGTGTGTGTGTGTGTGTGTGTGTGTGTGTGTGTGTGTGTGTGTGTGTATGTGTGTGTGTGTGTGTGTGTGTGTGTGTGTGTGTGTGTGTGGGTGTACGCGCACATATCAAGGATTTAATCCTAGAACTAAGTGTCATGTTGAGTGTCAACCAATGGTCGGTCTTGTCCCAATCCCATATTATAGTTATCTTCTCCATTTTTCATGAGAAGATTCAATCATAAGTCATTGTATTTAGGATAATATTACTCTCCCAAGACTAAAAAATATATCCATAAATATGTTTGGCTTGCATTGAATTAAATGTATTTATTCCCCCCATATATATATTTAGGACATTAAAGGATTGAATCCCATACCCCAATCAGACAGATTAGTAACCCAAATATTATATACATTTATGTGCTTGATCATGTTCAATGCCTCAATCAATGAAATAACCACATTGATGCATAGAAAAATGGTCATTTCATATGACTATGGCATTAATTTTTGGTTGACTTGAGACTTCATTATACATGGATATACTCATTAGTAACATAGTTTCAATCACACTAGGAAAAACTCCAATTGTATGTCTAAGATAAGCCATGTATATTAACCTAAACCTAGAGGGGCACCCTAGGTGAACAAACCTTGGATCATCGAGTAAGTTTTAAATTTTAGAATAATTCTAGTTCTACTAGATCATGATAGATATTTTGGCCAATGATAATGATAATGATAATGGGGATCATGATTATGATAGATATTCTGGTAGAGAGTTAAGATCATGATAGAAATTATAGTAAGTGATAGTGGGAATCAAAACATATCAATTTATAATCCACAATTATAAAATTGATTCAACACCATATTTGATCCTTATTTGAATGATAAAATTTTATATTTAGAATATAAGCCAATTAGGCACAAGTGGGAAGACATTGCATCCACCATAAAGGTATTGGAGGGATAAGGGTGAAGTGATTATGAATGATGAGGGATAATGAGGGAGTGTTTAGGTTTGATGAGGTATGGTGAGGATTAATGAGTGAGTGATTAGATATGAGGAAGGAGTGACTAAGGATGATGAGGAAGTGATTATTGATGATGAGGGCCAAGGAGGGAATGACTAAGGATGATGAGGAATGAGGAAGGATGAGGAGGGAGTGATTATTGATGATGGGGGATGATGATGAATGATGAAAACGTGCCTATAGACAATGAGGGATGGTGAGGGACTAATTAGAGATGATGAGGGACAATGAGGGATTATGGATTGATTTGGGATGATGAAAAATGATGAACATTAATTAGTGATTTATTAGGCACAATGAAAGAAAATATGGGAGCGATTAGGGATAATGAGGGATGAGGAGGGAGTGATTAGGGATGATGAGGGATGATGAAAAGAAGACTATGGATGATAATGGAATGGTTAGGCATGATGAGGTATGTTAAGGGTCAATGAGGTAGTGATAATGGATGATGAGGGATAATGAATGAGTGAGTAGGGATGATGAGAAATGATGATGGTTGATGAGGGAGTGATTAAGGGCTGATGAGGACTATTGATGGAGTGATTAGGGGCAAAGAGGGACAAGGAGGGGTGATTAGGCATGATGAGGGATGATGAGATATTTATTAAAGATGATGAGGGATGATAAGGGACAATGAGGGAGTGATAAGGGATAATGAGGAACAATGAAGGATGATGGAAGATTGATAGAGTCAATGAGAAATGATGAGGGTTGATGAGGGAATGATTAAGGATGATGAAGGACAATGAGGGAGTGATTAGGGACAAGGAATAAGTTACTAGGGATGATGAAGGCTAATGAGGGAATACTAGGGATGATGAAGGAGTGACTAGGAATGATGGGGGCCAATGAGGGAACACTAGGGATGAAGAGGGATGAGGAGGGAATTATTAGGGATTATGAAGGACAATGGTGAATAATTCCAAAGTGACTTTGGATAATGAGTGTTGGTGAGGTACTAATTAGGGATGATGGGGGATGATGAATGTTGATGAGAGAGTGATAAGGGATGATGAGGGACAATTAAGGATGATGAAGGAGTGATTAGGGATGACGATAAAAAAAGGGAGTGATTGAGGACATGGAAAAATGATGAGGGAGTGATTATGGATGATGAAAAATCTAATTAGGTTGATGAGAGAGTGATTATAGATGATGAGGGATGATGATAGAGTGAATCAAGTTTATGTGGAACTAATTTGGGATGATTAAGGTTGATGAGGGAGTTATATGCAATGATGAAGGATAATGAGTAATGATTAAGTAATTACTAGGGATGATGAGAAATGATGAGGGTTGATGAGGGAGTGATTATGGATAAGGATGGGTGAGGAGGGAGTGATTAGGGATGATGAATGATGATGATAGATGATGATAATGTGATAAGTGATGATGAGGGAATGATTAGGGATGATGAGGGGTGATGAGGGGTGATGTGGGAGAGATTATGAATGATGAAGGACAACAATGTCTGATGAAGGTGTGACTAGGAATGATGAGGGATCATAAGGTCCAATGAGGGTATTATTAGGGATGATGAGGAATTATGAGGGTTAAGGAGGGAGTGATAAGGGATGATGAGGATAATGAGGGATGCTGGAGTGATTAGGGATGATGAGAAATGATGAGGGTTAATGAGGGAGTGAATATGGATGATTATGGAAAACAAGGGAGTGATTAGGGATGAGGAGGGATGATAAGGTCTAATGAGGTAGTGATTAAGGATGATTATGGATGATGTTGGTTGATGAGGGAGTGATGAGGGATGATGAGGAGAAATGAGAGATGATGAGGGAGCAATTAGGGATGATGAGGGTCAACGAGGGTGTGATTAGGGATAATAAGGGCCATTGAGGGAGTGATTAGGGATGATAATGGATGACGAGGGAGTGATTAGGGATGGTTATGGATGATGATGTTGATGATGGATTGATTAGGTATGATAAGGGATAATGACATATGATGAGGGAATGATTCAGAATTCATCCTAAATCTACCTTCAAGAATTTTTCTTGATCATCCTTAGTCACTCCTTTCTCTATATAGGTGAGAATTCCCCTTCTCCTTTCAGTATATGGTTCAATTAATTATCCCTCTCCTTTCTTTATATAGGTGATAATTCTCCTTCTTATGATTTTTAAGGATCCCTTGATAACTCCTATCCTTTATTTGTTGATATGATATTCCCCCTTAACTAATTTTAAAGCATGATAATTCCCCCTCTCCTTTCAAGATATGGCTCATGTATTCAATCATGTATCAGGTATTCAATATATGGGTTAGCTAAGATAGATACAGCCAGGGTTAAATGTAGGTTTTCAAGACTAATATATGGCTTGGGTATTA